>VTPC01002925.1:0-25159 GCA_011009095.1 Ignelater luminosus | reverse complement strand
ATGACAGCTCGATACTCAATTTTGTCCATTTTCACAAAAAAACTCACATCAACCCACTCAAACAACTGTTACATAAAAACTGCGCGTCCAAAATGGCTGAAACTTTGGTGAGTAACTGTCAACAGATGAACAACGAAATTCAGTAGCTTTTATTTACGAGTGCTGCCATCTTCACGTTGAGGTCGGAAACTTTTCAGAGCACTCTCGTATATGAGACACATAAGGAAAACCACTTTGTGGACTATTGGACTTTTACATTTGAAATGAGCCCAGAACCAATATTTTACGCAACGATAGCAAAATTTTTTATATTTTGACAAACTAAAGTTACTCTTTGGTCTTGTGCTGTTCAATTCATCTTTTGCCACTCAAACTTTAACTGTTTATCTTCTTTCTTTTATCATCCAAAAACACGTTTGTGGAATTTCTAAACTTGAACTTGAATCATAAGACTTTTGTTATCATTGTCGCATTCTGATCGTTTTACGAGTAAACGTAGTAATTACATAGATCAACAAGCTGAAGATGCTTCAATGTGTCATACTAAAAGAATTGGAAGCAGCACAAGGTGGACATGTCCTTTCTAGGATAAATCAGCACTGTGCGAACCTATGAATTGGAAACAGTAACAGAACATATACTCATGATTATATCTTTTCATTCTATTGAGACTGGAACTTCTGCTTTATTTTGTTCCATTTTGGTCAATATCTTTACTAACTTTGCTTGCTATTATCCCAAACCCTTGCACGTTTCAAATTCGATTTTGACAAAACTCAGATTTTTAAAACGTTTTCAAGATTTTCTAAAGATTTTCCTTACCTTCAGCTTTGAATGAAAAGGTACGATTGATACTAGACCTTCTAGCTAATGAAGCTTGATGTGGAAAACTTTGAAGAAAAGGCATGAAAGATGTTGGAACGATTATGATGGGGTATCAAATTGGAGGATTCCGTAAAAATAATAAAGAACTCGAAATGTGGTAAAGCAATTGGTGGTGACTGGATGACGTAACACATAATAATAGTTGCCTTTAGTGCATAACTGTACAAAAATAAACATAATCATAATAAAGTAGTAAAGTACAATCACAAGATGAGATTCAGGATAACCTTTTCTTGAATCTGTTATAGTGTAAGCTGCCTAGCCTTGTTGTATACATAAAAACAAATTAGTGAACCAGATGAAAGACATAACTGGTAAACACCAAATTAATTTTTGGATCGAAATGGTCAGATCGAGTACCTATAAATAAATGTTGTAAGAAATAAGCAAATTAATTAGAATGATGTCACAATTAATGGTAAATCAATGAAAAATGTAGATTGCTCTACGTCATAACTGTTTGTGTCTTCCCCAAAACCGTACCTGTGATTAATAGGAGACAGGAACTGTAGGATACCCTACAACACCGTTTACGATACTATCCTGAGGTGCAAATCTAGCTTGCCTGCACGTGGTGCACTCCGGGTAACGCCAAACAGCTGCAACCACAGGCAGCCCAGATTATCTCACGATCTCCTGGGCATTCAAACATACATACAAAAACAATGAACTCCAATGAACAAAATAACGGCTCTTTTCAGGACCCAGCGACAAGAAGACTTGGCCCAGTTTTTCGCATTTGCTCTGAAAATTGATGGCAGGGAATGTCTATCCAAACTTCTGTTGAAGAACAACATTAACATTGCCCTTATACAAAGGCATTTCCCAGCTCAAATCAAGAGGCACAATCGACTGCTACAAGCTTGTTGGGGCCACATATTACCCCAAATATGGAACTGCCACCTACTTGCGTGAACATTTTGACAATGTGCAACTTTTGTTTACATCAGAAGACAATGATATCTACATTTTTACGATAGATGCTGCGAGATTGATAGTTGTGAAGGTTTATAAACCACCCCAAGCAACTTTGCCAAGCATGATGTTTCCTTTTCTGGCCCACCCCGTTTTCTTTGCTGGAGACTTGAACAGTCATCATTCTCAACTAATAGAATGGGCTGAAGCGGAAAACATGCATTTAATGTTCAATGCTAAAGACTCGGGAACTTTCAAATCAGGAAGATGGCGCACTGATACCAATCCAGACCCGTGCTTTGTATCTTCAGATGTACAGGAAAGAAAAAAACCCAGTTATCCACCAGGTCTTTAAACACTTTTCTCATAGCCAACATCATCTGTCATTTTGGAAGCATAAATGCAAATATTAGTAATTCACAGTCTTAAACTTCCGAGATGGAATTCTTGAAAAGCTGGATGAACTTTTCTGCAAATCTGGATAGAAGTATAAGATTCATTCCTCTAGTATCAGGAAATTACTTTAGAGTTGCTAGAGATCGTGTGGTCATGCGATTTTAATGACGCCATACTTGGCGCATTTTCGTTGATCACGTACATGTAGTTCTTAGACCGCACGAAGTCTAAGCTTGTCATATCAACTGCTAAAAAATATATCCCTAAAAGAATCAGAAAAGAATCTATACCAGGGTGGACCGTAGCTAGCGAACAACTCTATCAAGATTTTATGAAGAACGGCAAGCGAGATGTAGCCTACACTCTTCTGGAAAACCTGAACGAAGCTAGAAAATCTAAATGAACAGGGACCTCAAGGAGCCTGAATTTTAAGCATTCTAGCAGGAAAGCCTAGTCTCTTCTTTAAAAATTGGATACAAATTCTCATAACCGACTTGTTAAATCCGCAGCTACTGCAGATCAGGTCGCCAAAAAAGATAAAAGTTATTCTACTAAGATCAAGAGATAACTTAGAGCACTTAAGCATTCAGCAAGACCTCACAATGTATTTCACTGTGGAAGAAATTAATACAGCTCTTCAAACTGTAAAAAGCGGAAAATCGCCTGGATTTGATAAAATCCATCCAGAATTCCTCCTAAGCTATGGTGACAAAGTTAGACAGTGGTGGGCTTCTTTATTCTCAGATATATTCAGAATAGGTGTGCTTCCTTAAGAATATAAAAGAACAAAAATTATCGCCCTGCTGAAACCTGGCAAGCCAGAAGACTGACCAGAGACTTATAAGCCAATTGCCTTAGTTAACGTTACCGTTAAGCTTCTCGAACGCCTAATATATAACAGAATCAGCTCTACTGTAATGCAAGCTTTGCCTGTAGAGCAAACAAAATTTCGACCAAATCGTAGCTGCGAGGATCAAGTGCTAGCACTAACGACATTTATCGAAAAAGTTTACGAGCAAGGACTGAAAACAGGCGCTGTATTTGTGGACCTTACTGCAGCACGATACAGTGTGGAGGGAGGGGTTAATTTGCAAGTTTTTTACGGGCTGTAAGCAACTTACTTATTTACTAAATAACATGCTCACTAACATAATATTCCAAACCACTTTAGATCACGGGCTTAGTAAATCTAAATTACTTAACAACGGTCTCCCTCAAGGATCAGTGCTCGCCCCGCTATTGTTCAATTTGTACATTTCCGGTACCCCAGCTACATCTGCTCGCAAATTTGGTTATACCGACAGTTTGACGATCGCGATCCAGCATTCTAGAATCGAAGTAGTTGAAGCTGTTTTCTCAAAGGATCTAAGACTACTATCGGAATACTTTATAAAATGGCGATTGACTTTGAGCACGTCTAAAACGGAAACTTATTGTTTCCATCAGAACAATAATACGGCTGCGGTTTATCTGAAGGTGGCTTTAAACGGTGTTGAATATCCACATAACTCCACTCCGAAGTACCTATCTAGGATCGAACTCCATCATACAATGCACATTTGACAAACCTGGCCGCAAAATTACAAACCCGCAATAATATTTTATCAAAGCTGCCAGGATCCTCCTGGGGAACAGATGCATCGACTCTTCCTATAACTGCTTTGAGTCTAGTGTACTCCACTGCTGAGTATTGTTCCTCGGTCTGGCTGAACAGTCCGCATGTAAATAAAGTTGACACCGTCCTCAATCAGAATGTATCGAGTGTACACCTCTATAGTGTGGTTCCCAACTCTAAGCTACATTGAGCCACCTAAGCTACGTAGACAAAATATTCTAGTCAAGGCGTATCAGACCATTTGCAATAACTTAGATCTCCCTATTCACGAAGACATAATTAAATTTAAAAGACTCAAGTCTAGAAAACTTCTTGTGAAAACTACTCAAACATTAATCAACAATAACTTAAATGCATGGGCTGCATGGGTTAATGAATGTAAAAACAGCATGGCTGCTGAGTGGCATGCCATAGTCGATGCTAAGTACGTTTATCACGGTTTTGATTTTCAAAGACAGACATGGATTTCTTTAAATAGAGTGAGAACAGGTCACGGAATATGCAGAAACTCATTCCACAAGTGGGGAATGCGTCTTGATCCAAACTGCGACTGCGGGGACGTGCCCCGCCACATGCCCCACATCCTTTAGGAGTGCCCACCAAGAGCTTTCCAGGAGACGACGGGTGACTTTATTAATGTAACCCCAGAAGCTATCCAATGGTTGGAAAACCTTGACATTGTACTCTGAAAAAAATTGTTAAAATTTATTGGCGTTCCTCTTTTGTTATGCAATTTATTGTTACAACTGTTTCTATAAAGGTTTATTTATTTACTAATTTATTAACTAATATTTAATTTGAATTTTATTTATTTATTAATTATTACGTGTTCAAACCATCTCATCTTTTGAGTTTCAATTTTTACTACTATACTTTTTCCCTGTAGCCTATTTCTTATTAGTGTGCTTCTGATTTTGAGCATTCTTGTTAGTCCTTCTATCTTTTTTAGTATCTTCATTTCAAAGCTTTTGATTTTGCTTTTCTTACTGTCTGAATATAAGCATCGGCATTAAGACTGCTACATAAATTCAAACTTTCGTTTTTGCCACTTCTTATTTGTTAAAAAATGTTTTATATATCCAATACTCCATTTACAGATGATACTTATTCGATTTTAATGACGTCATACTGCAGAGTGGCATGCCATACTCGATGCTAAGTACCTTTATCACGGTTTTGATTTTCAAAGACAGACATGGATTTCTTTAAATAGAGTGAGAACAGGGGTCACGGAATATGCAGAAACTCATTCCACAAGTGGGGAATGCGTCTTGATCCAAACTGCGACTGCGGGGACGTGCCCCGGATCATGCCCCACATCCTTTAGGAGTGCCCACCAAGAGCCTTCCAGGAGACTTCTTTTGCAGTTCCACCTGTTTAGTGATAATGGTTCTTAAATACTCCAACTGTTTAGTTTCTTATATGGTTTGTCCTTGTAAATCTATTTTGGTTTTCTCTGGAACATTTGCTGTTGTTATTAGTACATTCATCTTTACCAAACTTAGCTTTCTATATCCTAAATGTATGCAGTTTATTGCTTGACTGACTTTCTTTGCTATTTAATTAATTAATAATAACTATTATAAATAGAAGTGGTCTGAGAATATTACGCTCTCTAATCTCTTTGATAGAGACAAGCTGCTCTGAATTCGGCTTAAGTGTCTCTCAGGATATTTTCTATTTTTGGTCTAAGCCTCTTTACGATAATTCTCATATATATTTTATAGCAGTATAAGAGAGAACAGCATTTAGAAAAGTCCACCTTGAGTTAGTCGGCAAGGTCTTCCGGCCAGCTTCGGCCTAGTGTTCTATCTATATGGGGTTGATTGGTTAAGGCGTGAATAAGGTCATTTGTATGGTTGGTGTTCCATTATTTGTATCTGGTAGCGTGGGGTCTTATTATATCCTTGATGAATGGTATGTCGAGGTCTTTATTGAGGGTCTTGTTAGAGACACCAAGCCGCGTTTGCTATTATTTTTAATGTATTTGATTGGAATCGTTGTAAGATGTTTATGTTCGATGGCTTGGCACATCTTCAAAGTTATTATAAATCATGAAAGACTGCTGCATATATTTTCTTATCTTTAATGCTATCTCGTATTGTATTAACTATTCTGTGGCATTGCTGTATGGTGGTATGGTTTTTTTCTGAAACCGAACTGGTGTGATGGAATTAGATTAATGTAGGAATTTCAGTTTTCAGTCGTTTCGGCAAAATTCTTTGAAAGATTTTGGAAAGTAATGAGAGCAGGCTTATGGGTCTATATGATGTAGCTTCAGTTGATGGCTTTCCAGGTTTAGCGATCATTAGGATTTGGGCAAATCTCCACTGAGTTTGGTAGTGGCGTATATGGAGGATTTTGTTGAAGATGGTGGTTAGTAATACTATGGTTCGTTTTGGCAGGTGTTTTAATGTTTCTCCAACTCTGAAGTCGTGGCCAAGGGCTTTTTGGGAATTGGTGGCTTTTATTTTAGATAGCACTTTACTTGGTGTTATCGATTCTTGGGAGTTTGGATTAGGATCGTTTCTGTTGCTTATGTTTGGTTGGTAATCTTCATTTTGTTGTTGTGATTGGTGTTGTTGTCAATTAAACTGTGTGTCCTTGTTATGCATGCCTAATATTCTGATTGGGTCTTGATCAATAGTGCATCCTTTGTAATTTGCTGGATAACTACCTTGCGTAGTGCTCATGTCGCTGGTGTATCTTTTGATTTCTTATATGTTTTTGAGTCGTGTGGCCTCCCGCATTTGATTCAGTTCAATGACTTATTGCAATAAGATTTTGTGTGTCCGTATCCTTGGCATCTCATACATTGAATTATTTCTTTGTTTTTCCGGGGTGATTCATTCATGCAATCTAAGTATTGTATGTCGTATATTTCCTTGTTGTCATTTTGTTGTTCTAGATTCACAAAGAAAATAAGAAGAGGGATTTTGCTTACTTTGTGCTTGCTGTTTATTATGTTTTGTACTTTGTAGACTTTGTTAGATAATTCTTCTTTTATATCGTCTGTTAATATGGTGTGATGTAGGCCTCTGATTACTATTCGATATGCTTGATCTGCTTTCGGTTGGTAAGTATGGTGGATAATGTTTTCCTCTCGTAGATGATTGATTGGTTTTCTATAAGTGTCAATAGTGTTAGGATATACTTTAATTGTATTTTCTGGGGGAGTTTTGGCATGGTATTGGTTCTCTTCTACCACTATGGTAACACCATATATAAAGATAGGCGGAGGTTTGTGTTCTTTTGTTTGGTTTTCTTGCGTGTTAGGTTGTTGTTGATCATTATTTATATCTATCAGTTGTTGCAGCGCTTGAAATCGGTTACTAGTAGTAGCCTCTTCAGTATTGTGTGTTATTTTCTTGTAGCGTTTTCTTATATTTCTGACTTATTGCCAGGAATGTTTAAGTATATTTGTATTGCCTTCTGAGATCTCTTCATCACTAGATTTTAAGTAATTGTTGTTGTGTGGAATAAATTAAAAATACCCAAATGAATAGTACAAAATGAAATAGATATGTCATAGACAAAGAAGAGAAAAGCCACGGTCCAGGTTAAAATAACTGGATAAAGAAGGTACGGAAAAAGTAAATATCACCAACTGAGAAAGAACAGTGTGTAACAAAAAACACTGGAAAGCGATTATTATTTAGATTATAGTTTCTGAAGCATCTTCAACACTTCCTTGCAGTACTCTAATTTTTAAAAAACTAGCTATTGCATAACATACAGCGTTAGTATCAACCTGTTGTCCATTATACATTATTGCCATCCCGAACTGATAAAAAAATTTTTCCTTTTTTTGAAATCACGAGGATTGCACTTGATTGTTTTTATATGTTTGACGCGGCAACTATAGAAATCGCTTCATACTCACCATTCCTCATTTATTTTATAAATCAGATTTGTATGCATCAGAGATTTGTAAAGATGTCAGTTAACCTTCTTGGAAAATTCTTTAGTACCTTGATGGATGCTGTGGCTTTGTTCATACTGCTCTCCCTAAACTATTTCTTTTCAATTACGCGCATGCAAAAGAAATATTTAATATTAAGAGAAGTTTCTTATAATCCATGCTGTTAAGCAGAATATGACCGTTACAAAGTCTAAAGTAAGGTCGATAAAACCGTACTCATCAGTTCCTAATGGCAACGCTGTAAACCGACTTTTCCTTTTGATCATAACGTAAGTAAGTCTTGTTGAACATCATCATCATTGCTATTGCAAAATTACACTGGAAATGGAAAGGTCACAACTATAAGGTTACAGATTTTGATACACTTTTGGAATAAGACTTTGAAAACATATCCGTTCGTTAATATAAGCCGTTTTGGCCTGAATATAACCCTTTGAAGATCGTCGATTTGTCTATTCAGCTTCTTATGATACGGCAATTGCAAAAAAGAAAACATTGGCGTTTTCATTTTAAATGTGCATTTTTTCACAAATATAAACCGGCGACGACTTTTAAAATTCCAGACAGTGACGCCGCATATAATCTCACAACATCATTGATTGGTAGCGGCACATTGTTACTGACTAATAAATATCAGTGTAGTATCGCTTTCTAACTATACCCAACGAGATTCCTTGCGTCGGCGTCAGTCGAGATTGTTGCAAAACAATGACACCACTACTAACGATTTCTAAACTAAACTAAACAACGGTCTTTAAAAAACGCAACAAAACTCACTTACTTAATCGCGTCGAGGTTCTCCAGAATTTTTTTCAGCTTGCCCTGCCCTGTCTCTGGCCAGACGAGTGGTTTTTCCGAAGGTGGCGTTCCTCCCTCTCAAAATCTCCTGAATCTGGCAGGACCAAGTTTTCCTTGACCTCCTCTCGGTCTCTTCCACGCCGGGTCTGGTCAGGCTTCATAAGAGAGTTTGGCCACCCTGGTGTCTGGCATTTTAGTCAGGTGCCCAAACAATCTTACCTAGCCTTACTCCACCTTTTCCAACAGGGGTCTCACTTCCACAGAATTGCAAATGGTGTCGTCTCTAACTCGATCCCTTCGGGGTTTGCCGTCGATTCTCTTTAGAAAACGCATCTCCATAGCCTGCAATCTGCTCCGGTTTGATTGCCCTAGGGTTTAGCTCTCGCTCCCATAGATAATTGTGGGGATAGAAACGGTATTGTACACTACTTTTTTGGTAATCTTGGACACTTTACGCTTGGCAAGGAATCCTGGCCTGAAACCATGGACTGCAGCCACTCTACTGTTTAGCTCCTCGTCGCTCTTGGCGATTCGTGAATTACAGAGCCCAGGATACTTCAAATTTTTTACTTGTTCCAGTTTAGCGCCATCTATGTAAATGTTGTGTTTTATGCCTTTGTGTCGTAAAAGGATCATACTTTTCGTCTTGCCGGTATTAATTTTTATGTCACATTTTAAAAGCTCCTCGTTCTACACGTTCAGGTTGTGTTGAAGGTCTCGAGCAAATCCGGCAAGCAACGCAACGTCATCTGCAAAAGCAACTTCAGAAAACCTTACTTGGACCATTTTTCAGTGACTTGTTCGGAAGAGTCTGATACGAAGACGGCACCTTTTCACCACACTCTCCATCAGGATGATAAACAGCAGGGGGCTAAGGATACAGCCCTGCCTTACATCTCTCGTAGTGTAAAAGTCGGATGAAGCCGTATTTCCTGTTCTTAGGGTTCCTACAGTTATTGTAATTGCTCTTTATCGCTCCGATAAGGTGTTTGTCCACACCGTAATTCTCCAAGGTCCGCAAGAAACATCAAAGGCTTTTTCCAGGTTTATGAAAGTACATGATACATAGCCGCTCTTTCACCCAATTGTGTTATCGAGAAAATCAGGCAGGTCTGGAGCACTTCCAGCTCCCCGGAAGCCGCACTGCTATTTTATCCTCGACAGTGTCTCTTGAGCATTCTGAAATTTATTCCATCCCCTTAATGTATCCATATCCACGTCTGGGCATGATCAAGAGACAATCCGGTTGACTTCTGTTAAGGCTTTGTATAGTAGATTTTTAGGCTTGAGGGTAATTAGCCTGCAGGACCCAATCACAGTGGAGGGGCTGCTTTTTAGGCGTCTGTGCCCACTTGCCTTTTGGGCTGTCTGATTTCAGGTTTCGTCGAAACACTCGTAAGCACTCAGGTCTACCAGACTCCCCCTACCTTTCTCAACACCGGCTTGGGACCGGCTACGGCGAAGTTACGCAACAAATATGAATGCAAAATTACAGACCAACTTCGATTCTCAGTAACTTTCATAATACACCTACGGTACGGTGAAGCCTGGAATAACTGGTCTTATAACAGCAGGTCAGCATAGTTTCGTTCCCAAACAGCCTGCAATTACAAATCTGGCTAGTATTACTCATGTCAGGGTATGCTCAAATTGATACTACGCGTTTATATAGATTGTAAAAAACTGCAAGCCGCACTGACCTGCTTTTGGTCCTCTTTATCTCTTCACTGCCCTGTGATCACAGTCACTTGTGCAGATTTTTTCATGAGCTCTTTTAGTAAATACTCAAATACAAAAACACAAACAGGAATAACAAGACGAAAAGTAGTAAATAGTAATCATGCACGAGTCCGCTTTAGTTAAGTTAAAAATCGTAGTTATGCACATCTCAAACGTATCCATCTCCAACAAAATCTGCAAAATATAACTACCTTTGTTCTGACCAGTAAGTAGTAGGAATCGAGTCTTTATCTACAGTACTATGCCAATTAGTTGGGATAAACGGGAAATTTAGAAGTAAAGGTCTAATATGAACGTTCATTTATTTTTGTTTTACATTTTAATAAAAATTCATGTGCCTTTCAAATCATTGGATCAATAAGTCTTCTGCACATGTCCTTCACTTCCTGATTTTGATTCAAAACTTTGATGACACTCCTGATCACCATAGTTTTGCAAGAAAAGTCCATCCTGTAGGTCCTAACTTTACCAATGGTCTACAAACTGTCTATGGTGATCAAGTCTGGGTCAATTTTCGGAGCTAGTCTATCACTGTCGACTTTTCCTCGGTTAAGAAGGTCTCGTTGGGCTTGAAGTTGTGACAGAAAATCAGACACTGCTGCAACAGGCCGTCACCGTCAGGAGAGTGCTATGCATTTTTGGGATTACAGTGACATTCGCCATTATGCATCAAATTTAAAACACGGTATTATTAGTAAAAAAGAAATTATTTTGAAACAAGTTGTAGGGTAATAAATAATGAATAAATATTTAGCGTTTAGGCACAGGCACATCATTTATTTAATTCTTAAATAATTACATAAAACGTAACTTCATAACAGAGTAGACATAACTTCTCTAGCTGGTTAATATTATTCTCTGTTTTGTAAAATATAAATATAAAAATGTGGGAGAAATGTGAACTAAAATTACAAAGAAGAGCCAGTCACAAATTTTCTGACAAATCTTCTGCTTGCCCGTTTGGATTTATTATATTTAATTTGTAGCCTAAAAACAACAAATCGACTTCCACCACAACTAAATTGTAACTTTAAAGCTTTACAAGATTTGTTCAATCTTTTTTTGTTGAAAATTGAAATCTGATTATTTGTAAAGACCTGTTTCAACAACTGATACCTTCTTAAAAGTTTCAGTTTCTGGATTTTCCAGTTTTCTCGTGGCATTTCTTATTTTTTTCTTGAAAATTGTTGCCCTTTGTCTCTGCTTTAAACACAATTTTTCTTTTAAAATTGTATTTGTCCCTTGTTCTCCTTTACTCTGAATTCAATCTTGAGAGTCAGTAGTATCAGTAACAGCAGCAACAAGTCGATGGTTGGGGTTCGGGTTGACTTTGTTCTGTAATTGTCTCAACTTCTTCATTACTGGTTTCATTGTTTTACCTAAATTTAATAAAGGAAGTAATACTAACAAAATCAACCAATTGCATTTAATTACCTGATGCCAATTTTGAAATTTGAGCTCTCCTTGTTGGTGCTTTTCCTTTCTTGCCCTCAAGTGATTAAAAGAGAATATTGTTGGCACTGAATTTGATTTGAGTTTTCTTGTATCGTCGACTCGAGTCTTCTCCCACATCTCTGGTGCAAAATGGATCTAAAACGTTTGGTTTTGCCTTTACTTCATCAACATTACATTATTTTGTATTTGTTGAAAAGTGAATAACTAACCTTTTCCAATTAATAGATTTAGTACACAAGTAAGAATGTTTTTCTTCATCCTGTAATCCTTAAAGGAACTTATGATAATAAATAAAGCTTGGCAATGAAAGAATTTCAATTTAAATATAATAGGAAGTCCAGATGAAAGTGTCTCAAATTTATTATTGAATAAAAAGAGAACAGTAAATGCTACAAACTTGATATTTGAGAATATTTATAAGTAATTTCCATTCTGTTCGATAACACGTTCCCATCGGTCCCGTATCATTCTTACGCCACGTAAGAGCCCCTTAATCGTACCCTCTTCGCAAACACGGGTAATTGAAGCGCGTAATTCTTCAACGCTAACGTGTCGTATACCTCCCAACCTACGCTTCAATGGACCAAAACAATTGAAGTCACAGGGCTGTAGGGCGCTTGAACCCAAGTGTCCATATCGTTTTCAACGAGCCATTTCGTAACGACATCAGCCACATGTGGACGAGCATTGTCGTGGGCAATTATGGCATGTCGGTAATCGCGTGCGATTATCCAGTTCGGAACATTGGCTTCCAGGAAGTCTCTATACACTTCTTTGGTGCAAGATTGCCCTTCTTTCGGGAGTTGTCAGAAAGCAATTCCTTCAAAATCCATGACCATGATGAGCATTCGCTTGGGATCATGTATGCTCTGAGCGACAACTTCTGACGGCTGCTCACCTGCTGGTACCCAAGCACGCGTTCGGTCCTGTTTGGGCTGGGTGTACAGGCTGACCCAAGACTCGTCAATAGCCAATGTGCGTTTGATGAGTCTTGAATTGTGACGATGGTAAAAGAGGTTATGTCGACAGGCATCAATTCGAGCTTGACCTTGATCTTCGTTCAGAACATGGGGTATCCACTTGCACGACAACTTGCGCATTTTCAATTTTTCGGTTATAATTTCGAGTGGTCTTGGGCAGGTCAAGTCGGCGTGCAACTCTTCTCACACTCCATACTTTGATTCCTTGAAAAGCTCTTTGATTTGATCAATCTTGATTTTTTTTCAGGGTCAACATGATGTGCACTGCCACGATATTCTTCGATGTCATATCGTCCTTCGTTGATTTTTTGCACCCATCTTTCTACGGTTCTTATGTGGAACTCACATCCATTTAATGCCTTGTTTAAGTCGCGATGGATTTCTGCCGCTGTCTTGCCAGCCAGAACGGAAATCTTGATGAAATGACGTTGATGAATGTCACTCACTGAAATTTGCATTTGCTAGCGATCCATTTGACAGCCAAAATAATTCAAACTTTGATAATTGATTAATCAATGTTCAAAATATTAGCACACAAATTTTTGTTTATGTCCAACACTTTAAGCTTTACACCGCTATATGGAACCGACACTTTGATCCAGACTTTCTGTTAATAACCTTCACACCTGTAATAGAATTCCAAATAATACACTGTTAGGTCATGATTCAATATAATATAATAAATAATAAATCTAAATTACTATTAACATTGTACAGATTTTAAAAATTCATTTTCTCACATAAATTGGTTTTTATTTGCCTCTTTCCATCTTAATGAGCCATTGGTTTCTTCTGTCTGAGTCTCTAGGTAAACGTTTCTTAAGAAACCCTTTAGTATTTAAACTACTGCAACCCACAGAAGTACATCCAGGCATTGTTAAATTTGAAATACGAGGGCGGTTCAATAAGTACCCGTGTTAGAAATGAAGACACAATTTTTTTCAAAAATTTTTTTTTATTTTTCAACATAGTCTCCTTTTAGAAATATACACTTCTCCCAACGTTCTGCCATTTTTTTAACCCCTCCAAAAAATAGGATTTGTCGAACTCTTCAAAATACGCCTCTATCTCGGCGATGACTTCCTCGTTTGAGTTAAATTTTTTTCCCGCGAGCCATTTCTTCATGTTAGGAAACAAGAAAAAGTCGCAGGGAGCCAGATCGGGGAAATACGGGGGGTGCTGCAGCAATTCATAACGCAATTCATGCAGTTTGGCGGTGACAACTCCGGATGAATGTGCTGGTGCGTTATCGTGGTGAAACAGCACCTCCTTTTTCGCTAAATGCGGCCGTGTCTGCTTCAATTTTTTGTCGAAGCTGTCTAATAACTCACTGTAGTATCGTCCAGTGATCGTTCTTTCTTTTTCTAAAAAATCCATGAGGATGACGCCGTTCGCATCCCAAAAAATCGTCGCCGTGACCTTTCCGGCCGATGGAACCATCTTCGCCTTCTTTGGAGCAGATTCACCGGGAGAAATCCATTGTTTTGATTGTTGCTTAGTTTCTGGTGTGTAATGATGAATCCAGGTTTCATCAACGGTGACAACTCGACGCAAAAACTCCTTCGGATTTCGCTTAAATTGCTCCGAACACTGCTTCAAAGTTAACAGCCGCATCCGCTTGTTGTCCACCGTTAGCAATCGCGGCACCCATCGCGCCGACAATTTTTTCATCGCCAACTTATCATGTAAAATATTAATTGCCTTTCCGGTCGACACACCTACGGCCTCTGCTACTTCACGCACTTTCGTTCGTCGATCAGCGAGAATCATGTCGTGAACTTTTTGAATGATTTCCTCGGTAACCACGTCTGCCGGGCGTCCTGGTTGCTCCTCATCAAAAACGGACGATCGCCCACGTTTAAATTCGTTGAACCAATATCTAACTGTGGTCATAGATGTCGAAGTGTCCCCATAAACAGCATCCAACTTTGCTTTTATCTCCTCGCATTTTTTCCCATCCAAAAACAGAAAGCGAATTACCGAACGATACTGCTCTTTTTCCATCTTAGCTAAAATCACGAAACACGTCTTACTCAAATGGCTGTCAAATCCAAACTAACCTATCAATCAGTCTGCAATTTGTTATACCGTCGTTTGATAGATGGCAGCACACGATGATAACACCAACTTCCCTCAGGAACGCCTTCTGTCGTCAAATACGGGTACTTACGGAACCGCCCTCGTACAACAACAAATTTTTAATTAGTATTAGTTGAAACTTAGAGATTACATGCTACTTAAGCTTACTTCTTTCTAATTAAAAATTTAAAATATTGTTGTGCACACCTTTAGTGAAAATTCTAGATTTCACATTATATAGAGTTCAAACGTGGTTTAAATCAAATTTTGTTTATCTCATGACAGAAATTCATTACATATAGCATCTATGTGCTGTCAAAGTTTGTTAATTTACTTTTTTTCTATGCCTGTGTGTTTGGCGGAATCCACGAAACGCCGGTGGTTATGGACCTGCACTTGTGAACTGCTCTGGTACGTACTTTGAGACTTTCGCGAATAAATAATATTGCGGCTGTTATTAAATCCACAGATATAAAGACTATAAACGTTTCTCTTTGAGATTGAGTACGCAGTAATAATATGGAATCCTTTGTACGTCTCACCCTCACTTTGACTTGAAGACGTGCACACAAAATATTGGTATGGCTTCGGCTTTCGGGTAGAAAATGCTAGTAATTATGGAAATTTGTGAAAGCATTTTTGTTTACCTTTATTGAGTAACCGATGAATCTGTATTTTATTATCTTTATTTAAAATTTTTAGTTATATGTATACAACTGCAAGTTTAACACGCAATTGTAATTTCAATGCATCTTCTGGTACGTTTTATAAAACAGGTTACGTCCCTACTATAATTCTTATATTGCTTGATTCACGTAGTTTCTTCTACAAATGTAATTTATGAAGTATTTTTCCCGACAATATCAAAGTTTAAAGGTCAGATGAGAAAGCTTTCTTTACGAAATTGCTAATCTATTATCTGTTATCTTGAACGATTTATGCGCGTGCTATATTGTGTTTTAATATTCACGTGTAATATTACTTTTTGCAGATCAACTGACTATAGCGTCTCGACAAATTTCAGAAGTTTTAATGACGCACAGGGATTTAAACGTTCATTACTTTTTACTTCTAACAATAACTGCCATTTATTAGGCAAATTATTTTTTCCTTTTATTTGATAAAAGTCATTGCAGTTTGAATTTAGTAAAACGGACATGAATGCAGATCCTCATTATCAAATTGTCATGTTTTTTAAAAGAGTAGGAAAACGGCTTTCTGGTTTCGTTTAAAATAACGAGGCTTGTTAGTATTAATGGCGTTGACTGTGGAATCCGAGTCGAGAACGCAGTATTATGACGACTGCTGCGACAGTAGTAGTGTTAAATCACGGTCGTCCCTAATGAACTTGCCACAGGATACAGGTCCTCACTCTTTGAAATCGTCATAATTGATTTAATAATATATTATTATCACAAAAGAATAGAATATTTCAGAAACAATGTTTTTGTGTAATAAGTGAACACCTAAAGTTATATTTTGTCTAATCTAGAAACTCGGAATTTCTACAATAATGAATACGAAACAAAAAATTCAATACAAACAAATTACATGGCAACTATAGCAATGACAACAACATCCTAGCACAAAATAACGGTTTTTATATTATTTAAGTAATAACTAATTTGAAAATGTTTGAATGACAGTGGGGTACAAATTTCTTTCAGTTACCGAAGTTCTATTGTATTACTGTATTTCTAGTCCATCCCTGGATATGTAGAGCTATGCAAAATAGTCTATACATCACAGAAGTCACTCTAATGATGTCTGCTCGATAGGGCCCGTTGGTGGACATGCCTGGGATCTTTGAATCTTACACATTTACTGTAAACTATAACTAAGGTCATTTCTCTTCAGGTTTCCGTTTTATCTTCAATTCTTGACACTCTTACAATAAAGAGAATCATGAATTTATCAATTTTACAAAAAAAAAAGATTTTATTCAATTTGAGATATTGGCAGTTTATAGCTTGTTCTGCAAAGTTTTTCTATGGTGTGAGTACTTCAGACTTACGTTCTTGTCTACTATATTTGTATTAATAGTCATTCTAATTCAATTCGTTTTTTCATGAATTATTTCAGAATCAGCTTGAAATGCTCTTTCTAGCTTTAGTTGCCATTGTTATTTCAGGTTTATGCAGATTGTTCTAGTTGTTATTACCCAATATTGCCAATTGAATTGTAAAGAAATCAACCCACTCTAATTATTTATTGATTAAAAATCGCATTTCTCGCAAAGAAATAACTGAGTTAGTGTCAAGATTGTTTTCGCTGTTTAAGCCGTTATTCATTAGGTTATCAGTTATTTAGATTTCCTGAAGTAGAATGTGCCAATGATCGAGAAATCAGTATCTTGATAAATACCATTGCAGTGCTGCATCTTCTGCATCACATTTCCTATTATATTGCAGTGACCACTTTTGCAGAAGTTCCTGATGTTTGTGTTTGTAATCTAAAATAGAGTGAGTGAATGAGATGTCTCCAATTTGGTAACAGTAGATATATGGCTAATTTAAACAACAGTAGTTCAATAAGACGTTTTTCTAAATTTTAACTAGAAGTGTTTTGCCAAAAGAAGTGATCTGAAGATTTGTCTAGAACTTGAAGGATCCCAAAGGATATGGTTTCTGAAATGGACATCAAAGCCCTGTCCCGTTAACCAATCAATGTTCTTGTGACCTAGAGGAAGCTACCATATTAGTACAATATTTGGTTTCCCTTTAGGCTTTTAGGCTTAAAGCAACAGTTCTTCAGTCATAAATGGAAATAGTGGTAGAACTATCTCTGTATATTTTCTACCTATTCATTCAATAGAATTAGTTAGTAAATTGCAGCTTAAATATTTTCCATAACAATAATATACTCGTATGTATTCAGTACCCTAAGATCAAATTTCTTATCAGTTCCCAACCAAACTATCAAAATTATGCACTGAAAAACTTTCTCTGTAACATACTTGATAGCTAATTTAAAGCCTTAATTTTCTTTATAGTTGCTGGCTTTTTTGCTCGATGGTATACCCAAGTATTTCACGACTACTTTTTCTGAAAAATACAGCAGTACAATCTTAAACAATGGTTTTGTCATTTAAGATTGATTTGTTGCATTGTTTCTTAATTATATTGCAACATTTATGTTTTCTGTAATTAGCTCTTTAGATCAGACTTGTTTGAATTGCTGAAGCTTTTCTTTCTGATGTAATTAAAGTCTGTTAACTGTTTGCGTATCAGCAATGGTCAATTGTAATTATTTCGGTTGGTTACTCATTCTTATGAAAGGAATTTAGACAACCAGACTCTTTATCGGAATCGTCGTTGTTGTTTTAACGACTGTAAAGAAGTACCACGAAAAAGAAGAAGAAAGGGACGATTCAAACAGCAGATGGCCTTTAGGATTGCAAGGAAATGTGTAGCCAATTAATCAAATGAAATGTCATCGAGATTATGAAAGATTTGAGAAAGATGACTTTTCCGAAATTGTCACACTTATAAATTTGGTGGCAGTTCTACGTTTTTAATTTACGAAGTAAAATCAAAGATTTTTAATTATGCCACAGATTTCGAGTTACAAAATCATCATAGGCCAGAACCAGTTGCAAAAATAAACGTTTCTGAATGCATTTTATCCAACTACATCCTCTGCTATGAGTGTTACATACTAAAAGTCGCTTTAGGAGCTTAGATGCTCCTCTTCAGCCAATAATAAGGAAATTTGAAAAGAGTTAAGATAAGGAACAGACAAGATAACCTTTGAGAAAACAGTTTGGATTCCAGGCCTCCCATTTTCGAACGTAAAGTTCTAAAAGCCTTATGACGGAGCCAATCTCCCATTCCTAAAGGCAAGTGAAACTGTTTTAGGATTAACTCTCTTTCAGACAGTTGAGTGAAGGAACCTCTCTTGCTGAATCAGTTGTTTGAATTGTTTTTGAACAGACGCGAATCCCTAGATGCTTTGATGTTGATAACAATGTTACATCATGTAATGTTGTTGCAAAACCGTCCAGCAACAATGCGACGTGCCAAAGAGTACACAACGAAGAAAAATGTATTGTTTCAGAATCAGCTCGTGGATGGTTTGGTCGATAGATTTTTTTTCTCAGTAGGGTTTCGAAAAAAACACAGCAACAGCATCAAACAAGCTTGAGTAGGCTTGATGAAGGGTGCCTGATCTTGCCGCTGGACTACCGGCAGAAGACCCGATTGGTTTCTAGAGCTCCAAGTGAATCTTCTCAGTCGATTGACTGCTCGATTCTAGAGTATCTCAGAGTTGCGCATCTACATAGAGCATCCGCAAATCTTTGCGTAGGAAAGTATTGTATCACAGATGGTCTGTCTCTGTATTTATGAAAAAGCTTTTTTATGGAATGGGGTTTCAGGTGGCAGAAGCACAAAACTGCTAATTAGTCATCGAGAGGATAATTGTTGTAGCCATAACAGTTAAACGGTATCTAGACACCGATTTAATTCGACGTGCTAATTAACGGTGAAAGTGGACGTGGTCGTTCCGATCCAGAACCTCGGCGCGTTCGTAATGGAGCAAGAGGAAAGACAGTTCCGCTCAAAATAAATAATTTCTAACAAAGAGCTCACATTAATAAATGAAATTCCAAGTGTTGCATTTGAAGTTGGAGCTCCAGATTTCTTTACCATCTTTTGAAATAACGTGCATAGCCATGGCCTGTCAATCTTGAAATCCCGATCTAGTTGTTGATTTCTTTCACTGCTGTCGGCAATACTTAATCAAATTTATTTTGGGTTTGTTAAGTGGCAGTTCTTTTCTTTCGGTTTCATTTTATTTGTCTCTGTGTATCGTCTTAACCTCAACTTTCCTACGAAGTTGTGCCAGTTAAGAGAGTTTAGGCTTGCTGCTTCGTTTGACAAGATACATCCAAGACGTTTCTTCAAAATGACGTATGGCTTTTTAACAACTTCTTTACACACTTTCAATTTTTTTGGCCCATGTAGCCGCTTTTTGCAATATGTAGGCTGTAAAGCCTTTTCTCAGATGATTTATATGAGAAACCCTACATGGAAAAAGCTTATAAAGCAATCCTACTCAGGTTGTTCAACACAGTTCCACTCTTAAGTCCTATTTGATACCATATACGCATATGTACATAGTGGACGTGATTTTGTTTCATTGAACATTGGTTTCGTTTAATTTGGCCTTTATCAAGGAATAAGACTTTCTTTTCTTGATCTTACGAAATGGTTTTCTTTGAGGGGTTTTCTTAACAATGCGGCTGTGATTATTGATTCAGTATTATTAACCTTCTGTCCATGGAATCTTAAAGATGTTCGTTTACGAGGGTGGTTTGAAAAGTTTCCGACCTAACAAAGATACAAGACATTTTTTCTGAAAATTTTTTTTATTTTTTTAACATAGTCTCCTTGTAACTCTACACACTTCTCCCAGCGATGCTCCCATCTCTGTAACCCGTCCAAATAGTACTCGGCATTTTTCTCTGCAAAATAATTGTTCACGAAGGTGATTGCCTCTTCATTTGACGAAAATCTTTGTCCTCCGAGCGCAATTTTTAGATGAGGGAACAAAAAGAAGTCGCTTGGGGCTAGATCTGGTGAGTAAGGCGGATGGTCAAGCAGTTCAAACCGTAATTCGTGGATTTTCGCCATGGCAACCGCTGAGGTGTGAGACGGTGCGTTGTCTTGGTGAAACAGGATTTTCTTTTTCTGCAAATGTGGCCGTTTTTTCGCAAGTTCTGCCTTCAGCTTGTCAAGTAATGATGCATAGTATGCTCCTGTAATGGTTTTTCCTTTTTGAAGATAATCGATTAAAATAACTCCATGACTATCCCAAAAAACAGTCTCTATCACTTTCCCAGCCGAAAAAACAGTTTTTGCTTTTTTTGGAGCCGGTTCCCCCTTTGCAGTCCACTGTTTGGACTGTATTTTTGTTTCGGGCGTATAATGGTGTATCCAAGTTTCATCTACAGTAATTAATCGGCGCCAAAACTCGGATTTATTTCGCCTAAACTGCGCCAAAAGAGCGTTGGAAATATTCATTCGAACACGTTTTTGGTCTAACGTGAGCAAACGCGGCACCCAACGCGCGGACAGCTTTCTCATGCCTAAATGTTGATTTAATATGTGACAAACACGTTCTTTTGACATGTTCATAACCCCTGCTATATCTCTCACTTTAATTCGGCGGTCGTCTAGCACCATTTGGTGAACTTTGGCGATGTTTTCGTCGGTAGTTGCAGTTTTTGAACGTCCCGAACGTTCATCGTCTCCCAAGCTCTTACGGCCACGTTTAAATTCAGCAGCCCAAAATTTCACTGTGGTAAATGATGGTGCAGAGTCCCCATACTCAGAATCCAACTCATCTTTTATTTGCGAAGGCGTTTTGCCTTTCAAAAACAAATATTTAATGACAGCTCGATACTCGATTTTGTCCATTTTCACAAAAAAACTCACATCAACTCACTCAAACGACTGTTACATAAAAACTGCGCGTCCAAAATGGCTGAAACTTTGGTGAGTAACTGTCAACAGATGAACAACAAAATTCAATAGCTTTTATTTACGAATGCTGCCATCTTCACGTTGAGGTCGGAAACTTTTCAGACCACCCTCGTACATGAGGTCTCAATAATATCGACTCGTTGACCAACTTTTCTTAATCTTTCTAAAAAGCCTTGCTGTGTATGACTGAAAGCTCAACTTGTTTTTTGATGAGATGCCCTTTTATTAGTCCCACTGGGTAGTCTCAAATGTCATGAATATTTCCTAGAGGCTTTTTGATGATGCATTCTAATGGATTTAATGATGTCTCTATCGTATCTATGATTTTGTTTGCTTTTGGAGGTAGGAATAAAATTCGACAAATCTGATAGGCTTTTCTGATCTGGCTAAAAGGGAGCATACCTGACCGTGTGATTATCTCAGATTCATAAGAAGTGAAAGGCATCAATATGGTAACTGTATCCTCAGATTTTAATAAAATAAAACTTCATAATTAATTGCGTTGAGGAGACAAGGAAAGGAAATTGCCCTATTGGAATTTGATTTTACTAAAATTCAATCTACATTTCGGATTAGATTTCTAGATACTTTTATTTGTTTTTTAAGTTTGTTAATAAATTTGTTAATTATGACAAAGATAGAAAATCCTTCAAAAGGGATGTCGTTAGTTCTTTAGCATGTTTGAGGGAATTTTTGTGTTACTAGAAATTGGTTAAATAAGAAAATTATAATTGTTTATTTTAAAAATAGTTGTAATTATTTATTCCAGATGTACAAAATTTTCAACTATAAGTTATATCTAGCTACCTTTCAAAACACAGAAATTTCTTCTACGTTTATTATAATGTATTGTTTCTGAAACAATTCAAGCTTTATGAAGCTTGTTTTCAGAACTTTCATCTTTATAGCAATCGACCAAAGTTTGATATTTCTGCAGGTAACTTTAAAATTATCTGTTTCAAGTACAAAATAAATGATATCTCAGTTCCCAACGTTCATCATCCAAGGTTCTTCCTACATTTCTACAGCAATAAGTATTCAATAACTCGACTGCCAAATGTAAATTTGTCGAGAGAATGTAAACATCACACCGAGCAATTACTAGAAGTTATGTTTATAATTAGGCAGTGACAATATTTCTCCAAACGGAGTTCCGCTAATTCTAAGTAAACAGAAGCGATGGAAAGGCGTTGGTAAATAAGCAGAGAACTGCTATAAGATATCTAGAAGTTCCATGTATCCTTCTTATTCCTCATTAGAGAATTTCCGTAAAGTTACATAGTAGGTATCTAGTGTTTTAGAATGTTATTTGTACAGACCCAAAAAGCGAAAATATCTAATTTCCTATTAACAAGAACTTTCTGCTTGTTCTGTTGTTAAATTTTCCATTCAAAAGTCTTTTAAAGACCGACAAGGTAAGGTGACAAAATTTCCTCTTTTGTGTTCATTTAATATTTTTTCCAGTTCTTTAACTAATTTCCGTCGTAATTGTACGTGACTCAATCACAAAACAATTTTTCTTCTCTTTACACCGCGTTTATCTCAAAATAGGCGTAAACTGTATTAAGTTAGCTATCAGCTAATTCAGCGCTTCTTCTAATCGTCTTCTTCCTTTCTCCGATATCACTGGTTGTCGATTCTAGCGCCATTGCGGCGGTAATAGGTACTAATTGCGACAGGTCCGAGGGAACACTCATCCCTTTTTACCAATTAATTGACTCGTGATAATTAAGCCAACCTTGTTAGCGAATCCCCGAGGCTGAGTTATAACGATTGTGTGCACCCCCAACCCCGCACTCTACTCATCCCACGCAACGCAAGGTTGTTACCACATGCAGGTTAGGTCAAAGGGTACACTGGGACCCCTTGTAGGAAACATCCGATTTGGGAATTTTAAACTTATTCTTTTATTAATTGAGAAAGGGAAATTTTCTTAAAGCGTGAGAAAGCTTTATTGAGTCTCAGCCGTCAATTAGTTTGAAAAATCGAAAAAGAATTAAGTTTTCCCATTTTATACAAATTCTGTTTTATTTATTTATGTACTTCAATGATAGTAGTTTCTACTAATATCCTATGATGATCGACGAAGTGTAAAAATTCAATCTAAAAAAACTGAATTAAATTACTGAACTCTAATAATTTTAAATTACTTTTAGGGAAGATGAATAAATAATCTTGTTCGAGTATAAAGGCGGACAAAATTACTTCCTGAGTTAATTAACAATAATTGTCACAAACTATCAATCAGGGGCGTTTTAACTGCATTTCAAGCTTATCTTAACTTATAGGTCATTTAGAGTAAGGTTGTCAGTGAAAAGAATTTCGCTCGTACACCTTTTTCAGAATCCCTTGCACACCCCAACACGCCTAACGAGCGTTGTACCACGCTTTTGTCTGATTAGATAAAGGCATGCTTAAAACAACAACAGATACCTCGCGCTAATGAAAGACCCACTCCCTATCCCTTTTCGTTCCCTCGTCATCCACCCCCAACCCATCTTTTGCCTGGTTACACATCGCAAGCCAAGATAAAGGAAAACTCATATTAATTGCATCTTTAATGGAATAGCATTTGCGGAACTAATCCAGTAATTGGTGAAGTTGTGGGTTCATAATGAAACTGTCAGTCGCGGACACGTAATGACAAAATGGCGTCCGCAACTCTATTATTAAATTCTTATTATGCCGTTGACGGTAAGTCATCTGCAAATAATAATTTAATTTTGGCTAAATATCGAAACTTTCTAAGAGATGGCAATTATAGAAACTAACGTAAAAAATCTGTTTTAAAATGTTTCATTTCCAATTTATTTCTATAGAATTGAGTTGAAATCGGAAAGGGTTTTATCAAAATGGAAATTTCTGCAATTTCATGTTGCTGACGGACATCATACGTACACTTCCTTACAGAGGAAGTGCATGTCAGTAATTTAAACTTAAAATCGATAATAGTTAACATTGGAATTTAATTATTAATGGGTGAGTGTCTGGCGGAAGCGGGTCACCAGGGTGTTTGAACGGAACTCGAACCGGAATTGGGCGGACCATTTGGGCTCTCAGACGACAGTTCCACGTGTGTCAATATTTCAAATCGCGTGCAACAACCGTCCTTTTATATGTCACTGCCACTACATATATATATGTGCATCTATATTAGATTAAGACCAGCTCAAGACTGGAACCTCAAACCCTTTTTCTCTAGACAAAATTTAACTTTTCATGTTAGTATCGTTCGTGATCCACGTGGCCCCGCTTGCATTTTGTTCATTAATAAAGAATAAATGAACAGTTGTAAAGAGTTAAGCTAGATATTTTGGACTAATTTCCTCTTTGTAATGGGGTGACAAAATCCAATAACGACATTTGTGAAGGTTTAGAATGGAACAGGAAAGAAATTAGTTTCGGCGGCCTTTCGGTCGGATGCTAGCGGGGCAGGATATTGAACAGGTTATATATGGCTTTGGGAACTCAATATTGCGCCCTCTGTCATGTCCGGTCCTCTATAATACTTGTTTGATTATTGTTTTACTGGTTATATTTGATATTTGATATATGAGATCTCTATCACATAGAAACAGTTTGAAACGCAGATATGAAATTACGCTTGCATATACCTCTGGTATGAAGATATATAAACCACCGGTGTAATATAACTCAATTCCACATCCTTGTTGGAATTATTATTTCAAATCTAAAGTTAAATTAAAGAAAGGACGATAATAATTTCCCACAAGTTGTTTAAAATAGTGCCTTTAGTAGGATTTATCAAATGAATAAACAAGACTTATAAAAGTGTTTTTAAAATACAATTGAAATGAGTTTTTGAACATTGAAACACGATCTGATCATTTTATATTCATGTATTTATAGACATATTTTTATTTTTTTT
>VTPC01002923.1:0-44757 GCA_011009095.1 Ignelater luminosus | reverse complement strand
ATAATAATAATAATAATAACTTTATTTAGCACAGCTATTATAATTGCCTAATATAATAAATTAATTTACTTCTAAATATGTTGTACTGTGTACAATATTTTATATCACTGGCAAATTGTTATACACAGTAAGTACTTTGTAGAATAATGTATTATATCGCTTTGTAGTTGTCACTACTTCAATATAAAAATCTGTTCTATTTCTTGTATTATATGAATGTACAGTATTAACATAATTTAACTTGCTACATAAATAATTAGGTGTTACATGATTTTTAATTTTATAAATAAAATTCAATGTTTTAAAAGCAATACGCTGTTTAACATTCATAAGACTTAAGGTGTTTAACATTAATTCAATTGGAGTATCTTTTGTACATCGCAATATTAATCTCATGGCCTTATTTTGTAATTTCTGTAATTGGTTGATTTGGTTCAAATTACAATTAAACAATATTGAAGAGCAATACTCAAAATGTGGACCCATTAACGACTTATATAGTAATATTCTAGTATTCATAGTAATATTTCTATAAATCCTTCTAATTAAATATAGTTTCTGTGATAGTTTATTAAGTATATAATTAACTGATTTTTAAAAGTTAAGTTATTATCAATAAGGACTCCTAGATATTTCATTTCAGTTACTCTCTGAAGAGTATGACCATTTATTTGGATATTAATATTTATATTTCCTAGCTTTTGTAATGTGTAGGATTTGCCAATTAGCATATATTTTGATTTATTAAAATTTAAACTTTAACTGTTATCACTTAGCCATGTGTGTATATCAGCTAAATCTTCATTTATTAATTTAACCACATCATCAATATTATCACCTTCTATACATAACATTGTATCATCTGCAAACATAATTAACTTACAATTATGAACATATTTAGTGATATCATTGACATATAAATTGAACAGAATCGGTCCCAATATTGTTCCTTGCGGAACACCATAATTATTGTTGATCGTAGAAGAAATGCTGTTATTAAATTTAACTTTTTGGGTACGATTTGTTAGATAATTTTTATCCATTTTAGCACACACCCTCTAATACCAATTTTGTCCAATTTATAAACCAAGACATCTCTGTTAATAGCTTCAAAGGGTCTCTTAAAGTCTAGAAATATAGCTATTATGATTTTATTACTTTCTATCTGCCTAAACCACTCATCACAAACATTTAATATAACAGCTTCACACGAATGACCTTTACGAAAACCAGATTGGTTTTCCACTAACACTTCATTCTCATCACAAAAACGAAAAATCTGGTCTTTAACTTTAGCTTTAAATATCTTTTCAAATATCGAAACTGTGTTGATTGGTCTAAAATCCTCACATTTGGATGAATTAACTATTTTTGGCACTGGTGTCACATATGCGTGTTAATAAAACAAAGATCAATTATTAAAAAGTTTTATTAATTTTCAATAATCAAAATTGGCGACGAGGATGGAATGGTTCAACGTCCTTTAGTGAAGTGGAAAATCCTAAACAAATTACGGACACTTAAAAGAAATTAAAATTTGAAAATTTTGTGGAAAGATCAATTTAATTTCATCCAGCGCAATTACGAGAAGGCCATCGCAACCAGATCCGTTGAAACGCCGAGCGACAACGGTCAACAGCTACCGCTCTACGTAGCACCATACATGCCAAGGAAAATCCGACTACACTGTTTTCAGGTGAGTTCTTTTTGCATTAATTGAATATTAAGGAAAATCCTTTTTAATTCATAATAAACAAAAATTCCGTTAACAATGGGAAACCAGCAGGAAGCTCAAGTAAGGCAACCCCTATCATTTGATATAAAAATTAGTGAATTAATACCTTATTTTACAGGAGAAAATCTAGGTTTTATTAATCATTGCAAAAAAATTATTGAAATTTATCACGATGAGGCGAATCCAAATGGAAGCCGCAATCAATCTTTACTTAATTTAATGATAACTAAAATTTTTGACCAATGCCATTCTCAAATTGCAGTTTACAATTCACAAACGCGGTTAGAGTTAAAGCAATCGCTTGTTAAACACTTTGAAGATAAGAGCGATATTGAAACCCTAACTTATCAATTAAATAACTTAAAAGAAAATAAAAAATCTTGCTCGGAATTTTATCGTGAATTTGCGGAAATTTTTAGTAATATTTTATTAAAATGTAGTGACGCCGAAAAAATATTTTATACTTCATTAGTTTTAAAACATTTTGTACGAAATTTAGATCCCCAAATAAGTTTAAATATTTGTAGTAGAAAATTTCCAGATTTAGCTAGTTCATATGAAGCGGCACAATGATTAGAAAATGCATACCCTGATTATTTTAATTTTAGGAAAAATCCACAATTTCAACCACAAAATCACAATCAAAGACAAAAGGCAGTTCAAAAAGTACAATGTACGCCTACATCTTTGATATCTAATTTTCAACAATTTACTAATATACCTCAAACAATGCAACATCAGAAATCATTACCACAATTAACTTTACCTACAACATCAAAATCTCCATCACAATCAATCCCAATAAAAACTACATTCTCAACCAATTCAGGTTTCCCAAATAATAAATTTAAAAACGTATTTAGTAAGAATCGAAATCAATATTTACCCAATCCAACACCGATGTCAATAAGTAGTTTTCGTAGTAGAAGTTTACAACCGCCACTATCACATAAATTAAACCAAAAAGTTCTTATCTACCCCCGAATTTTATATCGGAAGAATTATTTGAAACAGATGACGTCGCGTACGAAACACCTGAATGTTTTGTTGAAGAAGAAAAAAAAAGAAGTAAATATGAACGAAAATACATCTTCACCTGCCGCCATACATTCTCAAGAATCTACAACAGATGCAAGTTACCAGATTTCGGAAGAAGCGATTAATAAATTTACTAAACAAATATTTGTAAACTTCGTAAAACAACAAGAACTATGTCGGTTGACTTTCACTGAAATGATCTTTTGAAACCATCAGAGAAAAACTTAACATCTAAATAAAGAACAAAGATCAAAAGTTTATTTAACCTACTAAAGGAACAAGATTCAACCAACATTGTACGAATTTATTCCAGCACAAACATCAATGAAGAATTTGCAGAGGTTACCAAATTATTTAGACATCTAAGACTGACATACTACACACAATCATTGAAAGATGTTGTAAACAAAGATGAACAATTTCAGCTCATTAAACTTTATCACGTGGAAAAAACCAACCATAGAGGTATACAAGAAATGCTGAAGAGTATCTCTAAACGGTATTACTTTCCGACAATGTATGACCAAATCAATAGATACGTCAATCAATGCGAAATTTGTCAGAAAGCAAAGTACGAAAGATCACAAATGAAACCAGCTCCAAACCCTTCGAGATTGTGCATCTTGATCTATTTTTTATTGATAACTAAATTTTCATCACACTAGTTGATCAGTTTTCGAGATATGTAACCGTGTATCCAGTAAAAAGTCAAAATCAAACGAAATCATATCTCAGTTAACAAAATTTATAGCTCAATTTCTTCTACCTACTAAATTCGTAGCAGATAAGCAGTTCGATACGGTAGTTTTCAAAGAATTCTGCCTGCTATACAATATAGCTTATCATTTTACAACCCCTAGGTCATCAACAGGAAATAGTTATGTGGAAAAAGTAGTAGTAGGATACTTAAAGAACAAGATAAGACGGCTCGAATGATAGTTAAATATCCTTTGATAGTCTTAGCGTGCAATCCATTCTAGCACAAATTTCAAGCCTCGAGACTTAATCTTTGGACACATTCAAAGTAACGAACACCTTTAGTCGAACTAAAAACTTCTTACATGGAGAATCAAAAACAAATTATGTCCAAATTATATACCGACATTAAAACAAAAGAAGTTCTAAGAAA
The DNA here is from genome assembly GCA_011009095.1 of Ignelater luminosus. Classification (NCBI taxonomy): domain Eukaryota; kingdom Metazoa; phylum Arthropoda; class Insecta; order Coleoptera; family Elateridae; genus Ignelater; species Ignelater luminosus. The sequence goes on along the minus strand of VTPC01002923.1, from coordinate 40,855 downwards.
ATCGCAACTTATTGAAAAATTAAAGTCAAAAATAAAACACCCTCAAACTACCATTGTACAAACCACAAAATGTTACGAACATTTAAAACCTAGAACAAAAATAAAACAAAAGTTTAAACTGGTGAATAGTTTTTCAGATCAAGGCCAAATCGTCTTTGCCGATATCGGGGGAAAGATACACAGATCAAATCTGAAGATTAGAAAATATCAAGAAAACCAGAATCAAGATTCGTAATGGCATTTTCTTGCTAACTTTATTAACTTTAGTTTACAGTGATTATCAAATAGCACTGATTAACAAATTGAAACTTTTTTTCTGGTTTCTAGTTACAAATACGTGATCTTGAATCATTTTGTTATGCTGAATCCAAATCTGCTTTTGGTTTTCCTCTAGCACATATAGTTTTTATAGTTTTGAAATAAAACGCTAAAGTAATTAGATGCATTTTATTTTACAAATTGTACATAAAACTCATTAAAATATTCTATTTAGCAGTTTTCTTTTGTGTAATGATGTATTAGGGTTTTCGCTAATTAGTAACCAATAGTAATCACCCAACATGTTCGAATTCCATCTTCTCTGGTACCGGTTTTCCAAAGGTCTTGATGAAAACGCTTTCCATGCTCATCACTTACAGCTCCCAAATTGTCTGGGAAAAAATCCAAATAGGAATGTAAATAATGCATCTTTAGAGACATATTACATCCCATTTTACGGTAAGTTGTTAACATTTCGTCAACGAGGGTTTTCAAATTTTCCGCTTTGTTGTTGCCCAGAAAGCCCTTTTCGACAGATTTGAAACAGTTCCACGCCACCTTTTCTTTTCCTTATAGAACCGCATCGAAACCGCTGTCATTCATTAATTTCCGAATTTGGAGACCCACAAATATGCCCTCCTTTATCTTAGCTTCCCTGATTTTTGGATTTTTTTCTTTTATGTACTGAAAACCTCTTCCGCCACGGGCCATATTTTTTACACAATTCTTTATCAGCCCTAACTTTATATGCAAAGGGGGCAAATAGATATTGTTTCTATCCACAAGGCTTTCATGTAAAATATTTTTTTCTCCCACAACTATCTGCCTACTTGGTCAACTTTTCACAATATAATGCTGCGATTTAGCACGACTGTCCCACTCGCACAAAAAGCAACTGTATTTTCTAAACCCCAGTTGCATTCCTAATAACAAAGCTATAACTTTCAAATCTCCACAGATTTTCCACTCGTATCGTTTATAGTCTACGCTTGTTAAAAGGCTTTTCATGGTTTCATAAGATTCCTTTAGGTGAACTGAATATGCAATGGGAACTGAAGGCAATGCATTGTGCAATAGAACTGCTTTCAAACTAAATTTAGACGCATCAATTAACAGTCGTCATTTTTCTGGTTTGTGTTTACGTCCAAAGGTTTCTATCAAACTGTCAACATCACTGCAGTAGGTAAGATTGTCGTCCATAGAATAAAACTCAGAAAATTTCTTTTCGCGGTTACGGAAATGACTAATTTTCAATCGAAAGCCAAGCAACTCGGCTTTGCTCTTGCTTAAATTTAAATCACGAATTAAATCGTTTAGTTGTGCCTGTGCGATCAAATGTGGCTCAGTGGGATCTAGAGGAATAAACTCTGGATCATTGCTAGAAACAATGCCGACATTTTCTTCATCTGATCATTCAACTGCTTCTGGTGGCGCAAGAACTGGAAGATCAGTACAATGGCCAACGAGTCTTATCGCCGATGTTAAATTAGGATACACAGCAGGTTTTTTATTTTTTACAGGGAAACCTGCTATTTTTGTTATGCAGAAGTAACAGTCGGTTAGATAATCCTTTTGTTCCCTCCACATCATATGTCCTGCGAAGGGCATACATACACGGGAACCTTTTATCCACTGTCGAAGGCGATTTGCACAAGACACACAACAAATATGTGCTTATCGTGATCTCCAAGTTGACGTCCAAAGTACAGACGATAAGCTCTCCTTATTAGCTCAGTAAAACATCATTTTTTGTGTTTAGCAGTAAACTCTCCACAAACGTAACAAAAACTCTCCGGATCGTTTGCACATTTACTGGACATGATTAATGTTTCTATAGTTATCACTCAAAACACAAGAAATTCTATTTGGTAAGCAGTGATAATGCAACTTTATAAAATCTCACTTGCTCCACATAACAGTACTAACACTGAACAGGTTCATACATAAGTGATGTCACTTATGGAAAGTTGAAATAATGTTTACACATATTTATTAGAGCGACATACCTGTTGATGATATGTTAATAGCTTTCTAATATATGCGGGATGCAATTACCTCATTTCCAAAACTTCTTATCGCTAATACGTAATTACCTAGTGTAATTATAATTACACTGTCCACTGAAACTTCAAATGCATATATTTCAAAAACTACACGTGATAGGAAAAATCTGAAAGCAGATTTGAATTCAGAATGAAAAGTTACATAAGGACCACCTAGCTTTGTTTAAGAACCAAAAACTCTGTTAATCAGTGTAATTAATCTTAGTAATAAACATGGATTGCGTATGTATGTATCTACCTATGTAGTTTTTCTGGGAACTTGTCTAGTATAAGTTTGACTGCGGTCGCTAATATATTACATCCAGTAGGGCAATCCCTGTATAATTTTTGCAATCTGTAACGTCACTAGTACCTACTATTATTACAATGTTTAATGTTTCGGGCATTTTTCCTTGTTTCCATACTTCTTTTGCAAGTGTGTATATTTTATCTTTTAATAACTTTCCTCCATTTTTAACCTGTTCTATCAGAATTTCATTTCCTCCTGCGCTTTTATTATTTTTCATTCCATGTATTACTTCTTTCATTTTCTGTCTTGTGGGCTTTCTCCATTGATTCATCCTTTCTTTCTCGTTCCTTTTCCTTTCTCTTGTATCTCTTCTTCATTATTCAACATTTCTTCTCTCCATCTTAGCAATGTCTGCTCCTCGTCTGCTATGAAATTTCCTTCTTTGTCGGTTCAATACAATGTTTTATTTTGAAAATAGGTTTCTTGTTTCATTGTTCTTTTATTTTTCTTCTATAGCTATAATTTCATTGCTTTGTAATCTTTCTTCCTACTCTGAAAATGGGTTTAACTATTTTTCTTTGGTTGTAGTATCTAATGTGTCTTCTTCTACACTAGTCCTCGGCTATCTTTCTCTTGCTTCCTTTTTATCTTGTATTTCTCTTCTGTATTCTTCGGTCTTCCATTTTTTTGTTTTTCTGTATTTGTAACGGGAAAATGCTCAAAAGTATGCACAAGTCCCGTCCAGACCAATGGTAGATGTTAAATCCCGTAGCTCATGCGGCAGATGGAGTGGATTCTCAAATGAACTTACCTAATCTCACACAAAGAGAAGCTCACCGATTCCCAAAACTCTTACTAAACTAATAGATGTTCACAAAAGAGGGCGCCAGTAGTCGTAGATCAAAGGGTTCTGATGGTCGGTCACGCGACTACTCGTGAATCCGACACCCTGTATATGGGCTTCTTGCGAAACCTCACCCTGTGTGTAACTTACCTCGTGGAAGCTTTGTTAAAACTCGCTTCAATGTTTCACAATTGAGACTCAACACGAACAAAAAACGGTATAAACACGTGATTTGTCTTAATCAATTTTGACAAGAAAGCCCTCTGAAGACTTCCTTCTTTTTCAAAAAAAAAGATCCAAGAAAGAAATACCAGTTTAATATTTACTTCTCTCTTGAACAAAGGTATCTGACCTTTAATTGAAATTTAGACTAAGCACCACTTTTCGGTAAACAAACCGGCTTTCCTCCGTGAATATCACGACAAAGATCCGACGAAATAGAATTTCTCGAGTCCGATCTCTCTTTTACTAAGAGAATCGCTTCAATTAAATTCGGTTTTCAACCACTTTGGATTTGTAGAGGTGACACCGAAAATTAACCCGTACGTTGGTTCGAGTACGCAGCTATCAACCTAATCCTATTCTCTCTGCGTCTCCTGTGGCGCAATGTGTACTTACTGGAGTGAGGTTCGAAAAGTCAGATGCACGCCCTAACAAGTCAAAATATAAATATTCTTATGAGACAATGGAAAATCCCCATCGTAGATTTACCAGCTTAAACCTGGCTCAATCAAGACTGTGTGACTTTAATTTTTGCGACTAAGATTCCAGGAATTTGATATTGGAAAATAGCAAAAGGCACGTCTACCGGAGCCCAGAAGTCGAGACCACAAAGTTATAAATTTTTTAGAATAACATGGTAACAAACATTCGTCTATAGAATGAAATAATTTAAATATTACGCGTCAGGAAAACAAATACCTGAACGAAATTAAAAGACAGGGGCGGATTTAATGCAAATTTTAAAATAACATTACATATTTTTGCTTTGATATACAGCGTGTATACTTAAGATGTACTCAAACTTTACGGACGAATTTTTTGATCCAAAATAAGAAAAATAGTTCCTGTAAACATATGTCTGTAATCTCTTGTAACGTAAACCTTGCGTTACTGTGAAAATGAAGAAACTTCTAGGATCTCTGGGTCCTAGGACAGCTGAACTCAAGTGGGTAGACTTGGGAGCGGGACGGCAAAGATTATACTTACAATAAAACACCAGGTAGTAATTAACCATCAACGTATATTGAAATATCAAATAAATTTTCAATTTCTGAGTAACCCGATACAACAGTTTCATACAAAAAAATTGTTACTTTAGAAATAAAGCTAATATTGGCAATTTCAATAGCACCAAAAGTTATAAGTTGCATAAAAAGTTACTCTTAAACTTAAATCAATGAAAAATAGAAAATTGTTATAACACTTTAACAACAGATTATGACCAAAAATTAGATAAAAGGAACTCCACTTTTAAAAAAATTAACTGAATTTTTGAATTTTAGATTAATAATGACAAAAGTTGTTAAATGAATAAACAAATTTTAAAGCATTTAGAAATACGGAAATAATCGTAAAAATTGACAAAAATAAGTCTAAGGTAACAATATAAAATTTACACAAATGCTATTATAAAGTACATCAGGCAAACAATCTCAAATTGTTCAAGCGCTAAGAGAAAAATCAAAACACCAAAGAAATGCAAATAAAAATCTCCGATGTCACAAAATAATTATTTGTATGAAACTGAAATTAAGGAATTAAATTTTCTAAAAGAACGAATTTGAAATCATTTCGGTGTACGAGGAAATTTAAATAAAAAAATTAAACAATTAAAGCAAGATTCGGATAATCATTAAAGTATTAAATTAATCTTACCACAGTGAAGAAGGAAGCAGCTTTCGATCGAAATTTGCTTGCTGAAACTTAAATACACCTGGAAAACAATGTCAAACAAAACAATCTTCAATTTAGATCCGTATAGTACATTAATCAAGAAAATTAGATTGTTTAAACAAATTTAGAAGTTACGGGTCAAACAAAAAAATTAAATTACAATGGGTTTTAATAAAAGTTTATGATCCTTATTAACATGAAGGGATCACTCTAAATTCTTAAGCATGGATTTAATTAACCAAAAAATTAAATGAACTGAATCAATTATTAGCACAAATTGATACCGGATGGAACCTGAAATTTCTTTAAAAGTCGGGTTTTCGTAAGCGATTAACCTCTCTGCTTCTGGGTCTTCCGGTGAAATGTTTTAAATTAGTTAACTGCAAGCTTTGGAATCCAGCATCCGTCATTTGATGTCGACTCTCAGTCACTCTCGACAGTCACAGCTACTACTAGAAAAGTTAATCTCTAAACAGGGCTTCCAGAGATGCCCGTGAAAATTCTTTTGTGATTTCAACACCAGAATCGTGGGATCTAATAAAAAAAACTGGAGACAAGGAACAACCATTAGTAACAAAGACGCAAGGGATGCAAGAAAAGAAAGTTCACTTACCCCTTAAAAAAGGGTTTCTTTTATTTTTTTTTCTAATTTTCCAACGTGGAAATCGCCCCAGCTAGAGAAAGAAGTGCAGGGAACCTCACACTCTCGCGTCTCAATTCTTTCTGTCCGGCCCGCTTGTCGCATTCCCCCCAGAATTCGAAAGAGTCTCTCGGTCCGCAGATTATCACCCTTCCCATGGAAGGAATCAACTCACTCACTCGCAAAATAATGTATTTAGACACAATCTTAATAATTGGAATATTGTTGCAAAGCAATGAAATAAGTTGGATATACACGGTGTCTCACAAGGAAGGATGATGATATACCGTGAGATTTACCATGTGACGGGTTGATAACGACAAAAAACCTTTACACTCTTCGATTACGAGATATAAGCAATTTAACATTTAAAAATACAATTTCATTGTAATGATTTATTGATAATTTACTTGTACTATACCCTTAATAGAATATTGCTTCGATAGCAAAATTACACAATTCACTGCTTAATTCCGTTTTTAAACTTTTTTTTGTCCGGAGCTGTATGTCCCCAATCTCTTGTTTTACTGGATTTAACTTTCTAAAGTGCTTAATAATTCTTGGACGTGTGCGAGAATCTATGATAAGACGCGCTGGAGTGTGCATCGCAGCTGGAGATGGACATTTTGAACAGTTGCTGATTTGATGTTTATTGTTAATTATTCATTTGTTTCAATACTTACAAAGAAAAAATAAAATCGCATTTTTCAATGTTAAATTGCTCATATCTCGTAATCGAAGAGGTTGCGGACATATGTGTATAGGAATTGTTTTTCTTATTTTGGATTAAAGAATACGTCTGTAAAGTTTAAGTACATCTTAAGTATACACCCTGTATATCTTCTTAATGCATCTTGAGTTGTTGTATTTGTCCTTTATTTCTTCGTAGTTAAAATCGTGTATATTATATCTTCCTTCCTTTCTTTCTTGCCCTTTAATTTTATCTTTGTCATTGACTGTTTCATTTTCACTTTCACTAACAAATGATCTGAGTTACTGTCTGTTCTTCTGCAACTTTTGATTTTAAAGACAGATTTTGCAGGTTGATATTGTAGTAGCATCTGTTTGGTTTGTCCTCATTCTACGAGGGATGATCCATGTCCTCTTATATACCTTTTTTTCTTTCAATGCGTATTTATTATCTTCATAGTTTTTCTTCTGTTTATTAGCCTTATTTCATTGTCATTACTTTCTTAGTGCAAACTGTAAACTTTGCCTTCCTGTTAATACTGGTAAACTTTTTTTGTTCCCATTTTTGAGTTTGCATCCTCTATTACTATTTTGACATCTTGCATTTATTAAATTGTTACTATTAAATCTTTTACTGCCCTTTCTTCGTCTATGCCTTGCAGGTTTCATGTTCCCAACTTCTCCTTCTTCCTTTCTTCATTAGCCTTTAATATTACTTATTATTCCTGTCCTTACTTCTTAGTTTTTCTAGATTTCTGGAGACCCTTCTGTGCTGATTACCATTGCTTGTTCTTGTTTTTATTTTTTTCCCGAGATTAAGATGCATTCCTCTTTGTTTCATGTATATACCTGTTCATTAATTGTTAATTTTTGGTGTCCTATCTTGACAATGCCTTCTGTTCTTCTTTACCTTCCCGGGATATTTTTAATTTTTTCTGGTATCGCTTTCTCGTTTTGTGTTAGATCACTGCCTATATAAATCTTCGCGTGTTCTAGCTTATTTCTGTTTTTCATTATCTCTATTTGTTGTTCCAAGCTCTCTATCTTAGCTATTACATTTTTTTCGGCTCTACTACAAAGGCAGCTTTTATCCCCGCTTTTCTATTACGTTGTCTGTCTTTCTCTTTATGTTTTCATTTGGGTCTATCTTCATCTCTTTTATAACTACATTATTCTTTTTTGCTTTCCTTTTTTTGTCTCTCTAATTTGGTCTCTAATACCCACATTCCCTTTACAATTTGGTGCTTTTCTTTTTGTTATTTTTTATCTTTTTTATCTTTTTTCTCTAATTCTTCATATTTTCTTCTGAAATTCTTGTTCATTCTTTTTTATTTCCTGAATTACTTCTTCTTGGCTACTTTTTTATTCTGTTTTCAACTCTGCCTTCATATCCTTTTTTTGCCCCCATCTGTGTTTTCTGATCTTCTGTCTCGTTCTGTTTCAGCTATTCTAATTTATTCTTGTTCTCTTTCCTATCCGGGGTTCTTGCAATTTCCTTACTTTTGCGAAATGCTTTAACTATTTCTCATTTTCCTCTTCTACTCTATTTTTTTCATCCTCTTTTTTTTCTTTTTATATAATCGGTTCTCATGTTTTTAGTTCTGATTCACTGCATTTTGTTATACTATCCATACCGGACGTTTATTTTTCTCATTTATAAATCCACTTATAGCTACCGTGCTGTATTGTACGACCGTACGTCTGATATATTAAACTGGCTTATTGTTATCGCGCTGTACTTGTAAGATTTTAATATTCAGTTTTGCCGCAGTTCTTATCACGAAGTTCTGTTTTATCTACTTTTATTAATTCTACATCAATTTCAGTTAATATTGCACTTCTTCTTACTGAGCTTCTATTTCACTTTTATGTCTGGGTTATGATCGTATGAACTCGAATGTTTTCACCTTTTCACTATTTCTTATTCACTGTTTCCATTCTAAACACCAAATTTAAGTTGCACAGCCAGCACCCGGTTGTCTCGTCGTACAAACATACTCACAATAAGGAAATACTCTTTTAATAAATACCTTGTATTAAAAGGCAGTTTATTGTTAAGGCCATTAAAACCATTACAAAATATAATAAGGCTTTTATAAAACATTGAACTAATATTAAGGCTTCATATTATCTAATATCCAATCCATATAGTAGTCCACCCTTGCTCAAACTCCAGGAAAACCTCGTCCACAAGCCCCCGGCCTAAACGATACAACCCCATACTACTTCCATCATTGTGTGAAGGGCCTATTTGTAAAGGACCTCCGTTGTTACCACGACAAAAATAATCAACATTTACGCAAATTTGCTTACGCGTTACAACCGCTGGAGTTTGCTGATGGGCTTTTCGACATTGTTCTTCAGACACGACCGGTGCTGTGGCCTCTAGGAAGAAAAAACTTTTTTGACCTTGAAATAAAATATAAGAATTACAAGTGAAAGGAAAAATGTTTTATTAAGAGGACTTGCCACTTTTATTATATCTGTCTATAATTTGCCAACTAGTGACTGTAATATCACCGGTAGTTTCTAAATTTGGGTTTCTTAGAGCTTCAGTTGTTGGAAGACAAATAGGTTGTACATTGTCTGAAAAAATAATAAATCAGATAAAATTATTAAAACAAACTCGTCTTAAACGGCTTGTTCAATACAACAAACACAACATACAAAATAAATAATTTGGACACTTATTTGAATTAAAAATAAACACTTTAATTTTTTCGTTCGAAGACCAACTACAATGAAAAATGCTACATAACAAAAACGTTAATTCAATAATAATGTTAAATGATTAAAAGTGTTAACCATAACGATGTACAGAAAATTCCCACGATGAATATTGATTTCAGGTAACAGCTCCGATTGACTTCTGCTCATTTCCTTCTGGCTGACCAATTTTCGTTTGGTTTGAGAAAATTCTTGTAGGTATAATGGGATTTATCGATTTGCTGTAATTGTGATAATTTCTACAGGAGTCCGTTGTAATAATTGAAAAACGCAATCCTCTTCTTGCATTCCATTTACAAGGTGAATGCAAGGTGTTGATGTGTATTGGTAATAATCTGCATCCGTTACCATATAGTTATAATTGCTGTACCATCTTCGGTAGGAATGGAATAGATGTGATAATAGCAAAACGTTTTAGGTCGCACTAAGGCAAGTGGAGAACAAAAACAATCTTAAGCTTCAGCTTTGGTAAATTTGGAAGAAGTAATAATTCGGGAAGATAATACTTTAATATAGTCTGTGTATGATCGATGCAAGTTCCTCGATCTTTACAATACCACTATGAAACGTGTTTAATCTAGAAAATGTGACTGCGTTCTCGACGTCACTTCATAATTGCAAAATCAAATTTACAATTAAGTTAGTTTGATCCCGAATGCTCCTTGTTTCCAAATAATCATTTAGGTTAAACATTAGATGTTTCAAATGAATTTGTATTCAATTCAAATTAGAGGCTATAACATCTTTGTGTATAATTAAAGTAACCGTACTATTAAGATTTTTAATAATTTGTGTATCAAGAGAAATTTTCCCATTTAGCTCATGAACAACCTGTTTTCGGTTATTTTCCAGGCCATTTATTGCTCGACCATAATGCACGGCGTCGTTTGCATCTATAAATAAAGTAATCGTGCTTAATACGTCAATGAAACCTTGTTTTACTCGAGTATTAGGACTCAAAACATGGAATTTTCGTTCGTTGGAATAGAGCTTTTTGGAAATTAACGAATTCGAAAGAGTATTGTTGCGTTTTGACAAAAACGTGTATTTATTTTTAATATTTATTTTTTACTTAGTTTATTACAATTTATTTCTAGTATTTATTTACACTCACTTATTTATTTATTTATGTACAGAATAATTTATTTATAACTAATTACATTTATTTCGATCGTAACTGCACATAGCATTGGGTATCTGATTTAATACATCTATTTTACCTATATAGGGCCAAGGAGTCTGCGGAGGAATGGTCTTTCCACAACTCCAGGAATCTAAAGGAAGAGAGAGTCTTATGAGTCTAGACCTAGGACCGTCTGTGGATCATACACAAGGTGGCCTTGTTAACCGAAGATGCGAGAGAGGCAAAGGGGCGGAACACGGCGGACCTAGACCGGAAGGTTGATAAAACTCGCTGGTGGTGGGCAGCATCACCAGTACCGAGAGGCAGCCAAAGGCGGTATTAACTGGCTCGGTTCTTCAGGATAACCGAGGTAGCCGAGAAGCTGGGAGGTCAGACAGGGGTCATCAGCTGTAGTGAAAGCAGTCTGTCTAGGGTGAGGCTACCCTGAACTCAAGGCGCTGTTCTGTAGGACGACCCTACACTGTAAAAAAAGCAATTTGTTACGAACATTAAACGGCAGCCTCAGATTGGCAAATGGTATACGGACACGGCGCACATTGGGGCGAAACCGTCAAAAACCGGATATTGGAGAAAAATATAAAGTTGTATAAATGTACAGTTTTGGCATATTTTCTTGTTCTACAAACGATTATCTATCTAAAAATATATTTGCATTGTAGATTTCAATTGTTTATACTATTCAAAATATTCGATAAAGTTAACATGTTGACCAAGTAGTGAAAATGTGTCAATTCGATACAGATTCCTTAAAAAAAACTCCCTGATAAAAAATAAACAAAAACGAAAGCTGAGTGTCTCAAAACATATTAATTATGTTAACCTCTAAACATTATGTTAATACCAATCTCATACCTAAAAATTATTTAAAAACGTATAATTAATATAATTAAAGCAATGAACTCGAGTGAATTTAAAATCCAATATTTCAAACTCTTAAAAAGTTTTTCCTCCAAAATCCTCCAAGCTGTACTGTACGTCAATTTGTAAAGAAAGATATGTAGTTTTTGAGAATATAAGATTTATATCCCCCTTCGTCCCCTTTTGTAAGATATTGTTAGTTAAGATTAGTTCAACTCGGCTCACACGTTTCGTCCCGCATACATTATTTCTCTAATAAAACAAATGAAAGCTGCGATTTTTTATAAAAATAATAAAATAGTTATTGAGTGTTTCTTTCTTTTTGAATAACACTATATATACTCGTATATATACCGAGTGGCCCAAAAGTCTGGAAACGATTAAATATCTCAAGAAATAGACTTTATATTAGAAAGTTACGAAATACGTGTTTTTTTATTTTTAAAGATCTATCTAAACATGACAGGTGAAAACCACCCCCACCCCCACTTGAGAGTGGAGTGAGGGGTAGTTTTGAAAATTTAAGTGGGAACCCCCAATTTCTTTGTGGTTTTTGATTCTCTATCGAAAATTGTTTATGGACATAAAAACCCATCCCCACCCCCCATACTGTTATGGGAGTTGAGAAAAATAAAGGATCTTGAAATAAAAATGCAACTTTTTAATAAGTGTTTTCGGATTCCAAATTGGATCCTTATTCAAGTATGAAAAAAATTTTTTTATTTCTTCCAACTTCCTTCTAAGGGTGACGGGGCCGCACATTGGGACGAAACCGTCAAAAACCATATAATGGAGAAAAAAATAGTTATAGAAATGTCGGCATATTTTTTTGTTCTACATACAATTATCTATCTAAAAATATATTTGCATTGTACATTTCAATTGTTTATACTATTCAAAATATTTGATAAAATAAAGGTGCCGAGCAAGTAGTGAAGCTGTGTCAATTCGACATGGATTTCTTTAAAAAACTTCCTAAAGAAAAATAAACAAAAGCAAAATCTGAATGTCTCAAAACATATTAATTGACTTTTAAACCTTATGATAATACCAATCTCATACCTAAAAATTGTTTAAAAATGCATATATAATTAAAGCAATGAATTCAAGTGCATTCAAAATCCAATACTATTTCAAACTCGCAAAAAGTTTTTCCTCCAAAATCCTCCAAGCTGTACTGTGCGCCAATTTGTAAAGGAAGAGCTGTAGCTTTTGAAAATATAAGATTTATAATCTCCTTCATCCCCTTTTGTAAGTACAGTGAGTTTTAAAAAATTTAAATAGAAATGATTCCCACTTGAAAAATTTTTCAGCCAATATTTCTCTAACATCTTTTATATGCTATTCCAACTAGTTTTAAAATAATTCTTAGGGGGTTTTTTTTATTTTCAAAAAAATGTTTTTTCCCAAAAGAAATGAGGAATAATTGTTTTTTCGCTTAATATTGTCAGTTAGATCAAATTTTTTTGGAATGTGCATTGAGATACATACAAAAACCATGATACATATTATATAAAAAACACATATTTGTTACGAAATACGCGTTTTTTTTTTAATTTTTAAAGACCTATTTAAACATGACACGTAAAAACCACCCCCACCTCCACTTGGGGGTAAAGTGAAAAGTAGTTTTGAAAATGTAAATGGGAACTCCCAAGTTTTGTTGTATTTTTTGATTCTCTACAGAAAATTGTTTATGGGCATGAAAAACCATTCCCACCCCCACAATTTTACGAGGGTTGGGAGAAATAAAAAATCTTTAAATAAAAATGCAAACAAAAAAAAACATTTTTTATTTCTCCCAACCCCCGTGTAAGGGTGGCGGAGGTAGGGGTGGTTTTTCATGTCCACAAACAATTTTCTATAAAGAATTAAAAAATACAAAAAAAATTGGGGGTTCCTATTTAAATTTTCAAAACTAGCCCTCACTCCACTCCCAAGTGGGGGTGGGGGTGGTTTTCACGTATCATGTTTTTTAAAAATAAAAAACACGTATTGTGTAACTTTTTAATCTGAAGTGTATTTCTCGAAATATGTAACCGTTTCCACACTTTTGGGCCACCCCGTATATTTTTATTGAATACTAGTCTAGTGTTTATTCATTTTTGCGAAATATCGAAGTTATATACCAATGACCGAAAAATGAGGTGTTCGCCCTATTGTGGGGCGCGGCGGAGTCAACGGATTTATTAAGAAGAGAAATGCAGTTACAATCGCTACATGGAACGTGAGAACGTTAGGAGCCGTCACTTTAAGAGAATTAAAAGACCAATTAGACAAATATAGATTGAACATAGCAGCAGTTCAGGAGATCAGGTGTAGTGTAGATCCCGTAGTATTCTACAGCGGAAGGAAAGGAGAACAAGGAGGTACGGGATTTGTGTTAAACAAGGTACTGCAGCCAGCAGTCCTAAATTTCAGGGAGATTAATGAGAGGCTATGCACTTTAAGGCTGAAGCTTAAGTTTTTCAACGCGACCCTTTGCAGTGTATACGCACCAAGAAAAGATGCCGAGGAGGAAATAAAGGATGTGTTTAACGGCACATTACAAAAAGAATTTGACAAGATGCCCAGACGTAAAGACAATTATTGAGAATCTCAATGTCAAGGTGAGCAGAGGGGAAGTCTTTAGATCAGTAACCGGAGGGAACACTTTGTATGAAGAAAGTAACGACAATACATTGCGACTCATCGATTTTGCAACGGGTAAGGATTTAGTGGTGAGAAGCACTTGGATACCTCGCAAAGATGTTACAAAAAAGACCTGGTATTCCTCGGATGGGGTAACAGGAAGTCAAATTGATCAAATGCTGATTGATACGAGATATCTAGTATATAGAGACAACCTATAATTGGCATCAGCTGTTGGTTGCAGTTTAAATAAATAAATAAATAAGTGTAGAGGAACGGACATTGAGACTTCGACCACTGCCTAGTTCGCTTTAAGTATAATCAAAGAATAGCGGTATATAAAAAAGCCGAGAAAGCAAAGCAGATTGTGAAGCTATTAGAAAATGAAGAAATAAGAGAAAGCTTCCAGGGAAAAGGAAGAGAACTGCTACAAAGAAGTAGACGTGATGCGCAAGTTGAGAGAGAAAGAATGTCGCTGATGTCGAGACAGCATAGGACACAATAAGAAGCGGGGTAAATAAAGCTGCAAGAGAAGTTTTAGGAAGGACTAGGATGGACAGAAGAGAAGACTGGTTTGATGAAAAGTGTAGAGCCGCAATAGAGATGAGAAACGAGACGTGGCAAAAGCTGCAGAGTAGAAGAACGAGGACAACGGCTGAAGAATACAGGAGGTACCGTGCAATTGGAAGCAAGGTGTGTCGAAAAAAGAAGAGAGCTTTCGAAAAGAGAAAGATAGAGATGTTGGGGGAATTTAAAGACGCCAATGAAGTGAGGGCGTTCTAGAACAGGGTAAAAGAAGAAAAGAAGGGTTTTCAATCGACCGTTCTCTTCTGTAAACACAAGACAGGGACCTCATAGGTGAGAAGTCTGCAATTCTGAGCAGGTGGGCAAAGTATCTCAATGAGCTCTTGAATGAAACACCGGAAGAGAGAGACGAGGCATTGAGGTAACAGCGATGGAACCCCCCTCCAGAGAGGAGGTAATAGAGGTAATCAAGGCACTAATAAACGATAAGACGCCAGGAGCGACGGTATTCCAACCGAATTACCGAAGTACGGAGGAGATGCGTTTATTGATGAGATACATGAGTTTATAAAGAAAGTCTGGCAGTCGAAGGCAATGCCAAAGAGAGACAAAACGGTCTGCGAAAACTGGGGATCTCATTATTAAGTAACTCCTATAAAGTATTCGCAAAAGTAATGGCCAGAAGCACTGAATGTGGACTTTCAGGTAAATAGAGCTAAAACCAAATACATGCACATGATTAAAAATAGGAGAATTGAAAAAGAGGTTATTGTAAATATCGACAGGAAAACTTTTGAAATAGTGAGATGTTTCATATTTTTGGAGGCTCTAATTACGAACGATAGCTCTGTAGCAGAGGACGTAAAAAAAGAATAGCTGCTGCCAATCGAAGCTCCTGAGGTTCTTCAAGTCTAGGATAGTAAGTAGGAACATTAAAATAGTATTGTACCTCAAAGTCATCCGCTCAGTTGTAACGTATGGCAGAAAAACGTGGACCCTGACCGTCAGGGATGAGGAAGCCCTAAGAAGATGGGAAAGAAAAGTATTGAGAAAGGTATGTGGACCGGTTAGGGAAGGACAGGCCTGACGGATAAAAACCAATGCGGAGCTCCAGCAGTTGTTTGGAAAGCCTGCCGTTGTCGTTGAAATAAAGAAGGGCCGCATACGATGGGCAGGGCATGTCCAAAGAGCAGGTCAAGAACCGGCGGTGAAGAAAGCTTTTGTATGTGGACCAAAAGGGAGAAGGAGAAAAGCAAGGCCCCGACTCAGGTAAACAGAGCATGTAGAAGCGAATCTGAGAAGACTTGGTGTTCAGAGATTGAGGCAGAAAGCAGCGGACAGAGATAAGTAAAGGACTGTTGTGAGACAGGCCGGGAAAAGGAAAAGAAATTTTACCTTTATCTTTAAGCCCTAATATACGCATATGCTCAATAAGGGTATAATCTTTTGATCACTCCGTTCGATTGGGGGATTATTAACTCTAATAAAGCGGGTGTTTATCAGTTGAGTTTTAAAGAATTCTTGGACAACTGAGTTTTTTAGTTCGGATCGATTATCTATAACTGCTAAATTTGATAACCCATCATGGGTCATAAAAATCACGAAGACTTTAACGACTTTGATTTCTGATAACCTTGTTAAAGGATATGCTTATTGCTTATGCATACTTGGAGAAGGTATCAATTATAATGATTATAGTTAGCAGTTTTTGATTTTGTGCCTGGAACGTATCAACGTGAACGATTTCAAAAGGTTCAGATGGTGTCGATATGATTATTAATTTTTGATTAAGTACCTGTTAGTTAGCTGAGTTTTTAGAAGTTTTGCGCACAATCTCACACATTTGCGAAACATAGGACTCGTTCTTGAAAAGGATATCATGAGTAAGATATGGATTTAAATAATTTCTAGACAAGCTAATAACGTTATCGGTTATAGATCATCGATGGAAATCTGAACAAGCAATCGGTTTTTGGTAGGGAATATTTATTTGTTGAATTTTAGGTTTTGTATGAGAATAAAAAATTAAATCAATTATTATTTGATGCTCATATGTATTAAAACCTTTTTTGATGATGGAATTAGCTGAATTTGCTCTTCACGCCTTGAATGGACGGTGCCTTTTTTGTCAAGCTCGCTTTATCCTTATTCACTAGTGATAGAGTTTCTTCGAATGATCTCCTTGAGGGATTTCCAATGTTTGCGCCTTCCTCTGCGACATCCTGTCATGCAGTTGACTCATCTACATTTACAGACGTTGACATGCTGTTTTCAACTGAACTCTTTTCTTTCAGCTATTCGTACATATTCCCGAGGAATTCTTTCGTATATATTTCCATACGAGAGCGGGTATGCATATTGGTACTGGTTTTCCATTTTTTGTACAAAACTACAAACTATCGGCTTGACACTTCCGATAGGACCTTGGGACAGCACGAAATCTATCTCCATTCTGCTAGTATCGGTGGTCAAATTAAAGCCTTCGGTAAAAGCTAGCTACTGTAGAACTGGATGTTTTTAGAGTCCTGAAAACATTTAATATGCTGTGAAGTAATTTCTTTTTTAAATAAGTTGTGGATGGTTTTGTTATTCGTGCAAAATTCTTGATGAACTTTCTGTAGTAACCCAAGAGCCCTAGAAAGCTTCTTATTTCCTTTGTAAATTTGGGTAAAGAATACCTTCATATACAGGTTATCTTGTCCGGAGTTGATTTCACGGTCCCAGAAGTAACAATGTGGCCCAAATATGCCACTTCCCTTTTTAAGACCTCGAACTTGTCCCGTTGTATCTTTAGGTGGTTTCTCTAAGGCGTTGAAAAACATTAGCTAGATTGACTGTATGACCTTGGAGGGATGTTAAAATTATATCGTGCAGGTACACTAAACAAGTCTCGCTTTGCAGTCCCCTTTATATATCATGCATGAGCCTCTGGAAGATTGCAAGGGCGTTCTTGAACCCGAGTGGCATCCGCACTAATTTGCAGTGCTCGTCTTACACATTTAAAGCCGTTTTTGCTACAAATACAAGGTCCTAAAACATTGCACCTTCCAAGTTTGTCTGGGACGTGGGCAAGGGATACCGATCGTCTATCGTGTTTTGGTTTATCTTACGCTAGTCTACTACACTAAAGGCGTCCGACTTCTGTGAGACGATCCAAATCGGTATTGACCAAGGTGATTTGCTTGTCTTGCTCTAACATAGATTTTACTTGCCGTTGTACTTTTGGTTTATGTATAAACGGATGCCTATACGATTTGGTAATTCATGTGTTGCTTTTATAGAGTGAAAAATATTAAAATGCCATTACACAGCTTGAATAATGGATATATTTCTTCCAAATTCATATGAGATGTTCTAATTGAATCTGTGATATCTGAATTTTTTCACTGTTAGATGTTACATTAGTTTGGTAAAATTTGCAGTTATTTTTATTAAATGGAATTAATCTAATGAAGTGTGATTTGACACCAGTTTCATTTTTAAATTTCGACTAAGGGCAAACTTTCTAGTTACAGATGAAGTTTCGGAAATGTTGCAATAGTTTGTTGAGGAATTATAACATTACCATTTCGGCAATAACTTGAGTGTGTGAATCGGTTTTTAAATTAATTAAAATTTGTTGGCAAACAGCAGATGTAGGTGTAGAGAATTCTGAAATTACAAAACATAAATGTACATTTAAAAGTTTAAGATTGTCAAGCGCAGTAATAAGACCATCTAGAGATTGTGAAAATTAAAAAGGTAACACTTTCAACATTCCTTACAAATAAATACCGGAAGAACTGATATTTCAGCATAAAAATATGAAATGAACCTTGAAGAATTCTGTAAAGTGCAAAAGGTTCATAAGAAATTTTATTTTGATAATATGTCGAAGCCATTTCAAAATATGTAAAGGATTTTGTGGAGCTGGTATCAATTGAAAGTTTCAAAGGTGGGTCCTGTGAAAAATTATGATATTGAAAGTCTTTACTTCGTGTAACGTCATTATAGCTGTCTTTGAATTTTGTTGATCATCATAAATATATTCCGAATTGTTAAAGGGTTGATCGTTTAATTCTGCATTGAATAACTCTTCAAAAATCACCCTCGACTTTTGACGATGATTTTGAAATACATTGACAGGATTCGATAAAGATAAAAAAAAACAAAAAGTTGTTTGGGAGGTGTTACGGGTGGAAATATTTATTGGCGTTGGTTTATTTGTTAGAATGTTATTTAGCACCCGCTTTCCAAACACTTACCGGTTTACCAAAAACTTGATTGTTAGTTGGAAATCTTCTAACAGCCCCTCGTTGAAATAGTTTTGTTTGAAATTGGTATATTTGTGTTACAAAAGGACTTTGTGGAATTTGATACGTAGTTTTTGTGATCTTAGGAGTTTAAGTTTTTGATAATATTTTGTTTTTTCCTCATTAATTCTTTGAATTGTTTCAACAAGGATATTAGGTCTCATTGCACGAATTATAAGACTTAAAGATTCCCTTAGCCCCGCCAAAAATGGTTTGAAAGCCCTCTTAGTACCGAAATCTTTTTCTATAGTTTTTTTAGGTTCGTTTGATTTAAGTCAACATAATTGCAAATTGTGTTTAATAAGCGCGTTACCCTTTCATAGAATTGGTTCTTTTTGTTTTTGCCTCAAATCAACCAGATTTAGGTTCTGCATTCAGATTCCCAATCCCTTTGCCAATCTTTCTATAAAAAAACCGAATCTATTTTTTTTCGCTTTGCGATTAATTTCTCTGCAAAGAGGCTGCGGATGATAATGGGAGTTGTACAAGTAAAAGGGCACATTATGGACGTATGTCTTACAGTTCCTCCCAAATTTTTGCAATACACAGTCTTTACACTAAAGCAATTTATGTCAGTAGACATGATGATCATGTTGACGTCTATCATAATATCTTGCTGGGGAAAGATGAAATCCCATAAACCCCTATTATAACCCATAGGAAAACTTTTGGAGAACAGGTTTCAAGCGTTACAAAGGTAATTGGTACAACCGTTTGGTTGCAATCAATCGCAGGAGCCGACAGGCTCGGATCGGATGGGGGTGGTTGCTGTGTTAGGTAGCGTGTGATAGTACATCAAAAGTTTAGTGGTGATGACAGCATTATTTGTCTACCTGAATTGTCTTGGGCTAAGTTCTTGTCGTATTTTATTTTGTGGAAAAGCTTTCATTCTGATCGCGTGTATAATTTGAAACAAATATTTTACAATGGATAAGAACAGCGACGCGGAATCAAAAGAAGATGACCGCAAGGACAAGAAAGGCGCGTGCCAAAGCCACATTCGCAGTACAATCTGCGACAGAAGCTATCGACATTCCACTTCAGCGATTACAGTTTCGACGACCGCACTTTAGAACATTCTCGATGTGACAATGAAACATAAAGAGTCATGTGAAAGAAGTCAACTTCTAATTACTGCCATCGGAACCAAGAATATTAAGTTGGATTGTTAGGCATGTTAAAGAAAATTGAAGCTAAGGATGGGTCATGAACCAACTTTCTATACCAAATGGGGTTGCTGCACCTGCACTCTATGCAGAAACTGGTTATCGAGCAGTGAAAACAGTATTCAACTCCTTGAAACTTCCCACCATTTCAACTCATACTTATCAAAAGTCTGATGAAAATGTAGCGGAGATGCTGAGGAAAGTGAGCAAAGACGAATTAAAAAAACATGAAGATGAAGAGGGAAAATTGGCATTGGAGGCTGAGGACGTGGTCACAACGGAAAATCAAACGTGCCTTTACATAAGTGTTACCGTTGATGCGACATGGTCACAGCGGTGGTATGGGCTACAGTGCTAAGTCTGGAACCGCTGTCATAATAGGGGCACGTACAAGAAAGATGCTTTACGTAGACCACAGAACAAAAACATGTTCCATTTGTGCCAAGCAAAGCTCGGAAAGCCAACTTGCATCTGTCGAGGAAGGAGTCCCCTCTTCTACTGACACAAGCGAATCCTCCGTCCCAGATCACATTTGCTACTGCAATTGGAAAGACTCGCCACAGGCTATGGAAGCGGACATCTTCGTTGAAGGGTTCAAAAGAAGTCTTGATGACCACGGGCTAATTTACCGTTATCTGGTAGGAGATGCAGATTCTTCAGTCGAGAAAGTTGACTGCGTGAACCATTGTGTTACAGAGAAGTGAGTACTAAGCTTTATGGAATGATGGCCAACACTGCCTTTGACAAAAAGGACAGAGACATTATATCTTCGAATATTTCTCGGTAATTCATTATTTTAGACCTTTACACCATTCAATTAGTTTATTTTAGGTTTGGAAAAAATCCCCGCTCTGCTATCATCTACAGTATATTTGTTGGCAGTTGAATAATTGCATGTATTTTTTAACAGTAGTGTGTTCCACTAAAAGTATCATCTATCATGTATCATCTGCAACAACGCCCACACCACGGAGCATGATAAGGCCACGTTTGCAGTTACATTGGCTGAAGATATTCAGAACATTCCAGTACACGTTTTTGGTCATCACCTAGATTGCAAAGGATACTTTTGCCGTCCCTCGAGTACAACCGATGGGTCCTATGAGGTGTTTTAAAAATTCCATTGGGCGTAAACTATTCCTTGTCTTCAGTAGAGTTTTAAATTGATCTGAGATATTGTTGCCCAACATAACCTCCAATTACGCAGAAAACTTCATGTCCATCATGTGAAAGATGTTAGGAGGAAAACAAATAAATTTCTCAATTCGGAGAAGTATGAACACAGAATGCAATCAGCCGTTATGTCATGCAGCTGTGGATCCTTCTGGCGTCCATTCGTCTACTCTCCTAAGTTACGTCCTATTCATCCCTTTATATGGACATCGGGTCAAACTTGCATGAAAAAGTCGAAGAAGAGAAGTGCCAAGAAACAATCAGCTAGAGATCTATTGATCCAGAGAAATGGTTCCATGGCCGACCAAGGCAGGATGACAGACACCATGATACAATCGAAATTGCAATCCCTTATAATTGAACTTACAAAGGATGACGCTGGGAGGAATCAATTCCAAAGGAAAACTGTCAAGCGAGCTAAATGTCCTCTTTGAAAAACTGAGAAGAGAAACAGTGTGGACTATTGCAGACTGGAGGCCGAACACTTCTATACGGAACTCGATTCTCTACCCAAAGGATCTTTTTCCCAATGGAAATGTCCGAAGGGGAATTGACTTGAAATCGTCTGCAAAAAGCTGTATTCCCGGATAACTTGCGTGAAGGTGGATCCCGTTGGACTTTTCGTCTACAAAAACCACGGTAGCTTGGGTGCATCGCCTGATGGGCTACTGGGAACAAAAGGAATCTTTGAAACTAAGTGCACTAACTGCCCTTGTCATGAAATCCCAAAACGATAGGACAACTTTCTTACTGACAAGGACAAGAACAATCCAATGTCAGACCTGATTCTGAAAAGAACTCGCAAGTACGACAATTGACAGACGAGTATCTAAAGTGAAGGAAGAGCTGTAAGTTTCTCTTCTTAAAAAATCCGAAAAAGAAACTAATATTGAGTTAGCTAACAGTTTCATTGTCATCCTTGATAAATAGTTAATTACCAAGTGTTAATTGTGTTTGTCAGTTAGAGCCAATAAATGTTTTGTAAAGATGTGCTTACTGGTTTCGGAGCAAGTACCGATGGTATTTATTATTGTGTTTATTAGCTTTATTATCATTTCAAAGATAATTTTATAGAAAACTGACCAGAGATCAGGTTTTGCCATTTTTAATGTCTAAGACAGATGTATGCTGGTGCAATTTTTAACTTGTTTTAGCTTCTAGCTTATTAATTTTTGATTGATCGACATTATTGACTTTTAATTTGTTAGAATTATCTGTTAATATTTTCTCCAAGTCCTGATTAGTTTCGCTAAAGTTTCGTCTTGCGGCTTCCGCCTTTGCACTACTATAATACACGATAAACGCACTGTAAAAAACTGTTTACTGACAAAATAAAATAAAAAGGGAGATTATCTCACCAACAGTGGTATTTATGCGAAGTTGGACTAGTTATAAGACAATGAGCGGCAGTTAAAATATACCAGTCGTTAATCACGGTTCCATCGCATCGAAAATCTGTACCAGATTCTGCTAGTCTGTAATTTAATAAGACCATCCATGGATATTTATAATACAAATATCTATCTCCAGGAACACGTGGTCGATAAGCTATTAGTCCACATTCCTTAGGTAAGAGTTTTTTATTTTTGTGATTGGTAACATCTGGTGGTAATTCGTTGTCGGGATTGTTGGAAGATGGTATAGCGAATGGGCTATCAGGACAACAGACTATCGCTGAGTTGTCAACAGTACACTGGTAAGAATGTAATATCTCTTTATCAGTTTGAGATAAAGGTGAGTTTCTTTGGATGAAGTCTATTACAGGTTGGCATTTGTTTCGTGGTACGCACGTTCCTGTAGCCGCACTAGGAGTGGTACACTTTGGTGTTTCTTTAATAAAATACAGGCAAAAGGCAACAAAAACACAAATAACCTTTTTGATGATTTTCAAGTTCAAGTGTGACTACTGAATCTGGTGCTAGGGACGATAGAGTAACTTCTACGATTTTGCTACTATACATACGGGTAGCTTTTAACTGATATAATTAGCTCTCGAGAAATGCTACTAATGGTGTGTAAAAAAGTGTAGCTAATTTAATAACCATGCTGACAGTAAACAACACATATCTTTTCTATGATTTTAATTATGACCCTGCGTATTTATTTTGGTTACATGTTTTTTCTCAAATAGATCTTATTAAAACTGTTGAATGTTATGTCAACCTACTACAACACAACAAAAAGTTTTCGTTATTTTGGTTTTTTCCACCAGTAGCGATGCAAACTTCAAAAGCTTTCTCTCACTATGCTCGAAGCTCGAAAAACACATTTCAAAACACTTGAAGCTAGACGGTTTTGGACATCTTGTAGACGAGTTCAAACAAAATTTGCCAAAATTGATCGGCATGTGTTTTGTATCTTGTAATGTTCCATTTTCTATAATGCAGTTCTCCAAAGTTAGAAGAGGAAATTTTTAAAATTGGTTGTTAATAGTCCTTTCAATAATACGTGGGTTTTATTGTTAGTTTATTTTGTGTAAAAGGTTAGTAAATTTCCTTAAAAAACCTTAAGGTAAAATTGAAACTTTTCTGTGGGGAAAATGAATGTCGATTCTTTCATCAAACTATCAAGAACATCGTGAAAAATGCAAAACCTTGAGAAAACGTTGTTGGAGTTTGTAAAATCGCAAAATCTCCGAGGACTTCGCACTTGTACAGTGCGGTCCAATTTCGATGGGATTAAATGGGTAACTTTTTTATTAGCGCAGATAAATGAAAACGGTTTAGGTACTCGTGACCTCTTTTTTCATGCTTATTCCATTACCGTTGCATGAAATAAGCTGCAATCTTTTGTTTTTTCCCTAGAGAGAAAAAGTAAAAAATGGCCGATTCTTTCAATTTGCTGTAACTTCTTTATTTTTGAAACTAGAACAAAATCATTTTAGCATTGTTAGGCATTTCTTAACGTAGACTTCAATGCCGTCAGTCGTTTTTTATCCCTTTCCATAACTGCGCTGTAACTCAAAGTTGAATTTTTTAAATGGAAAATATTGTTGTATTGTTGGCCATGGCTTTAAAATATATGTAATAAGTGGATGGGGACGCAAGAACCCTTAAAATGGCCAACACGTTTACCCGACTTAAATCCGTTGGATTTCTTTTTGTGGGGATGCATGAAAAATTATATTTATAAATATCCGTCTACAACTATACTTTCCATTTAAAAAATCCAACTTAGAATCTCAGCATTGCGATGGTCTGTTTGTGCACCGGTGCATCTTCCTCGTAAAAGAGCACTTTCTTCTTCGACAAATGCGGTCGCTTTCGTTTTAAATCGGCATCGAATTGGTGTAACAGCTCTGCAAAATATACTTCCGTAATCGTCTTGCTATTTTTAAGATAATCAATGTGAATTATACCGTTCGCATCATAAAAAACGGTGTCCACGATCTTGTTTGCCGACAAACACAGCTTCGCTTTCTTCGGCTTCGATTCGCCAGGAGCTGTCTACTGTCTCGATTGCTCCTTGGACTCTGGTGTGTTGTGAGGAATCCATAATTTGTCCACGGTTACAAAACGGCGTAAAAAGTCCTTCTTATCGCGATTGAACATGGTCAAGCACTCCATCGAAATGGTCACACGATCGCGTTTGTTGTCTGGCAGAGCTTCCGCATTCCCAAATACTCATGCAAGATGTTGAGTACCCGTTCGGTTGAGATTCCCACAGCTTCAGCTATCTCACTCGTCGGTCGTTGATTATCACTCCATGGATCTTATCGACCACTTCCGGCAACCTCACTTGGATGGCCTGGACGTTCATCATCCAAAATGCTCGTACGACCCCGTTTAAATTTAGCTGTCCAATAATTTATTGTTAATAGCAAAGGCGCAGAGTCCCCATAAACATCGGTCAATTTGGTGTTGATCTCATCGTTTGTTTTCTTTTTCAAAAGCAAGTACCTAATCACTGCACGGTATTTGATTTTGTTTTGTAAAAATACAAAAGTTGTTCGCTTTCAATGACTGCCAAACAAAATAATTGACGCAGCGGGCAAGCAATCGTTTGAAGATTAGTATATACGAATAACAACATTATTATGATGCTGTCATAGCCAGACCCAAGTTTGAATTTAGTTCTCTTAAGAAATGTTAATGGAAGGTGAAGTGGCACTGCAGAAGACGCATCCCGATTTGACTTTGAATCTAGTCTTCTTTGAAATGTTTACCTAACAGGGGAAGTATGAGAAGTCATGGTACCAAAAGTACGACCGCAAACTTTAATTTTTCTTTAACATTTTGATAAAGATTTGTATATCTTTTTGGACTTTTGTTTCGGATTAAATATAAATCTAATGTAAGGTTTGATTAACGAATGTTACCGCTATTAGATTTTTAAAATAGTTACGGAAGTAGAAGAGGAGGCTGCAATGGGAAGAATCGAGAAGAGTTAGAAAAAAGGAGTGGATCGGAATCAAGAACCCTGATGGAGGAAATGGCAAGTAGCTGCCGTTTGGGGCGTGAATATGAAAACGGTTGAAAAAAATTTTGATTGTTAATTTTACCTGATTATTGGAAAGTAACATTTTGCAGTTCCGTATCTCCTTCGAGCACCAATATGAACCAATTAACGGACCATGGAATTACCAGCAGTTTGCCCTACTGCATACCTTCATGAAGCAGCAAAAGCAAACCAATAAGGAGCTCAACTAGTCCATTATTGCCACTTGTAACACTTAGTTTGTTTTGGTGGCCAACTCTTTACTGGCTGATTCGTTAAATCAAGCTCAGACTAGGGCTTCTTCTACGCCATGTGCCAATTGCACTAGAAGTGTTGCGAATGTGGTGCCAACAACAGATACGATTGCCGCCAACCGACCCCAAGTAGTTGCCGATGGTGACGATTGGAATAGTATAGCCACCTTTTTGCTGCCGAATCCCACTCGTTCTGCGGTTTCCAACCCCAATTTGGCTGAAAAAAAGAAGTTGAGAGTCGTCAAGAACTGCTTGCAATCGGCTGCATTCTATTGGTTTTCTTTGAAGGACGATTCCTGTAAATTGTTTGATGACTTCAAGGCGGAATTTTTAAATTATTTCTGATCTGAGGATAAGCAATATGAGAAGTGTATTAAACAGTTCTATTTTATTGGCATGAAACCTTGTACTTTCAAGTTTGCGTTGTGCTTACAGGCATTGTCGAGTCTCATTACTAATGTCGCAGACTGTACCTATGCAAGATTTAAACATATCTCTAAAATTTATCCATTCTGAAATATCCCCGCAAAACGTGGGTAATTTAAATTCTAGTAGCTTCACATTTATTGCTTTCGAGGTAGACGTTACACTACTTCTACTGGGGGTGTTTAAATTTCGATAACTGACAGCTTTATTAGTCAAGTAAGAGTCATAAAGCGCGTGTGTATCAAAATATAACTGCTCATATTTCTCGCGATCTTCGGCATATTCCTCAGGTTCAATTAATTTTAATTCCGTTTGATATTCCTTATAACTGTCCTAAACGTTATCTAATTTGTCTTTACGAACACTCAATTGACAAAAAACAAAATAATTTATTGTTTGAAAATTAAAATATTCCACTAATGTTTTTAAATTTGTTAAGCTGTTTTTATTGTCGTACGTTGTCGCAAAAATTTTCTTATTTGTTTGTTGTTTGGCATTCTGAATTATAAAAAATGATAATACGAAGATTAGCACTGAGATATTGATTTGTACGTATCAATTTATTGAATCAATAAATTATTTATTTACATATGTTCTTACACAACTTGTAGTTCGCTGTAAACTTTTAAATAAATAAAAAGAAAGGAAACTCTGAAGGATTTGACTCACCAATCAGTGTTTTTTGAATTAAACAACGTGTCCAGATGCCTTGCTTGAACGAGCACGTGGTGCTTTATCTGGCTGCTTCCGTTGCCCTTTTGTTTTTTCAGTAATCTGCTTAATTCTCTTTTCTCGTTGTTATCTCGATCTGGCTCGGAGGACCAATTTTATGTTTGTATTTATCATAAAAATTTATTAAACTAGTTTCACGGATTCCGGCTTCGAGTGCGAAGCGAGGCAGTCGACCCGGTCTCCAGCGAGAGCGTGGCGCATCGGCGACGAAGAGTACGGGCTCAACCACCAACGCGGTAGTCGGGGGGCTACCGCCATCCCACCCTCCAGAGTCTGTGTATGGGGGGCACAGGCCTGGCCCAATTTCCACCGCCAACGGAGCGACTTGAGGTCGCACTGCTGCATCATCCCACCGACCGTCGGTCTTCAGGAATTGGGGAGCCAGAAGACCGCGACCGCCACTCATCCTACCAACCCTAGATGCAGTAGATGGATCAACGGCCGCTCCACCACCACCCGGTGCCTGCGTAGGGGTGCGTAGGCCCGGCCAACTCCATCCAAACATCTCAGCCTCATCCGATCGGTCCGGGTAGCTACCGGGCCGTGATCACCAAATCCTTTCCTTTCCAAATCCTTGAGCCCGAGGCTCTTCGACGTACCATCACCACTGCGCCCGGAAAGTCTTCGCCAATCCGCTACTCTTCCCGCCAAATCCTTTCCCGCCATAATTTCCCGCCAATAATTCCCGTTTCACCACACCCACTCCACACTGTTCTCACTGGGTTTTTCCGTGGTTTCCACAGTGGTTAAGGCAAATGCCGGAACAGTTTTGCACTAGTCCACGGCACACTAAACACACCTAGACACTTACACACCACTACACTAACATATACACTCTCACACTTCTCATTACACAATTCCAACACCGTTCTGAAAAGAACCGTCGCGTCGAACTCCTCGTCGTCTCTGTGTGACGGCTCGCTGGCCGCCCTTGGGTATGCCAACCACCTGGGTCATCGACACCGGCGGAGATTATGGAGGACCTGCTTCCGGCCTGCACCACCGTCGCCACCAACCATCACCCCGGGGACGGGCGTGCGGACTGCTTGGTACGTGACATGACATTGACTACCACCAACTACTTCTCCAACGCACCGCTCCGTCGACATCCTATCCTCCAACATCCAAATTCTCCAGGCTTAAGAGAGGTTAAGTCCTCTAAGGAGCCAGCCGCCTACGGCGGTAAATTACGTTGACTGACTGAAACTAGTTTCAACCATAAAACAACTGAAATTCATATAACCAAAATGAGTGTATTGTGTTCTGTGCTGGGCGGACGTCTTCACCCCTTGGCTGCCACTGTTCAAGACAGAGGGTAGTGGGGTGGTTGGTTCCAACTCGACTTGCCCTGGTCAGTGTTGCCACTACAACTAGAACCAGAGCCGGACTCAGGAACATTAAACAACATGGTGCATATCTCCAAATTAACAACAAAAAACTACATTTAATAACTATAGGATCTAAATCTACATTATTACTATCAACATTATACATTTCAGAAAGCTGTATTTCCCCATTGTGTTTCCACATAATTATTTAATTTTTAAAACATACTTTAGCTAAATGTCCTTTCTTTTTACAAATTTTACAAACGTACTCCCTGTACTTACAGTGTTTAAAGTTATGCTTAGTTTCACCACAACTATTGCATTTCTTCTCATTGTTACTCTACTTTTCTTGTCTTTTGTAGGAATTATTAATCTTTTCTTTATCACCTGTTGCTAGTTTTCTTCGAACACCAACCTTGTTGACTATTGAATATTCCCTAATAGTTGCTTCTTTCTTAAGAGCTGTTTTTAATGTTTCTTCCACTGGTGTAGTCTCAGCTTCCTTGCAGATCTTATCTAACATTGGTCCAGGTTAAAGGCCACAAATAAATCCATCCTTGATGACTTCGTTTAATCTATTTCCAAACTTACAAGATGTTGCAGCATTTTTAATTCTCACATAATAATTATTAATAGGTTCACCCACATTCTGCTTAATATGATAAAATTCAATAGGTTTCGTGAATACTGACGTTCTTGGTGCAAACGGCTTCTGAAGTAAATTGCATAATTCATGAAAACTCTTTTTTTTGGTAAAACCGGATCATACAGATCTCGGAGCACTTTATAAACTTGCGTACCTATTAATATTAAAAGAACTGCAACTTTTCTATCTTCTGTAATGTAATGCGCTAGAAAAAATTGATCCAATCTTTCTTTATACAAACTCCAATCCTCTCCAGTGTTAAATTCCTTTAATGTACCAGCATTTCTACACATTGCTAAATTAGAGGATTCTATTTTAACCTCTTTGACTGACATTTTAAAAACCAATAATTGTATAATAATATAACCGTTTCCTCGTCGCCAAAATGTAATGTCTTTATAATAAACTAGCTGCCCGCCCCGGCTTCGCACAGGTGGAGTACCTAATAAAAAAAATAAGACAATTTTCCATTTCGAAATTAAATTACGATTAAAATAAAAGAAAAATGTTAAGAATTTATATACTTTATTGTAAAGCTTTGTAATAAACCACATTTGTAGTTTTTCCATTTGGACAGTACAAAAACTTCCTCACATACACTTCGACACTTTCGCCACCCTGCCGGCGGCGCCATCTATTGTATACTTCGGGAACCACTCAAAATGACGTATAAGAGAAAAAATGTTTTTTACGTCTTTCCGTACACTTTTCTGGAAATTTTCTTTTATACAAACCTTTTCCTGATAATAGCAAACACAACAAAAAAAGAATTATCCAATTTGGTTCAGTCGTTGTGAAGTGATACGCCTTCATACATTCTTGCGATTCATTTTTATTTATAATAAATAATACCGCCTTGATATTAAACACTTTATTGATATGCAATAAGCAATAACGTTCATCTTAACACAATCTTAATATACAAGTACAATTCAACTTCATCACGTGACAACCATTTTCGTTACTTCGTTGACACACACACACTCGTATTACCAACCATGCTACTTAGAATACACTACAAAATGCGTGCTCATTATCTTCATTTTTTTTTCTGCGACGTTTATTAGCCTTATTTCACTGTCATTACTTTTTTGGTGCAAACTGTAAACTTTGCCTTTCTGTTAATGCTGGTAAACTTTTTTTGTTCCCATTTTTGAGTTTGTATCCTCTATTACTATTTTTACATCTTGTATTTATTAAATTGTTACTATTAAATCTTTTACTGCCCTTTCTTCGTCTATGCCTTGCAGGTTTCATGTTCCCAACTTCTCTTCTTTCCTTTCTTCATTAGCCTTTAATATTACTTATTATTCCTGTCCTTACCTCTTAGTTTTTCTAGATTTCTGGAGACCCTCCTGTGCTGATTACCATTGCTTGTTCTTGTTTTTATTTTTTCCAAGATTAAGATGCCTTCCTCTTTGTTTCATGTATATACCTGTTCATTAATTGTTAATTTTTGGTGTCCTATCTTGACAATGCCTTCTGTTCTTCTTTACCTTCCCGGGATATTTTTAATTTTTTCTGGTATCGCTTTCTCGTTTTGTGTTAGATCACTACCTACATAAATCTTTGCGTGTTCTAGCTTATTTCTGTTTTTTATTATCTCTATTTGTTGTTCCAAGCTCTCTATCTTAGCTATTACATTTTTTTCGGCTCTACTACAAAGGCAGCTTTTATCCCCGCTTTTCTACCACGTTGTCTGTCTTTCTCTTTATGTTTTTATTTGGGCCTATCTTCATCTTTTTTATAACTACATTCTTGTTCATTTTTTTTTATTTCCTGAATTACTTCTTCTTGGCTACTTTTTTATTCTGTTTTCAACTCTGCCTTCATATCTATTTATATTTTCGTTATTTTTGCCCCCATCTGTGTTTTCTGATCTTCTGTCTCGTTCTGTTTCAGCTATTCTAGTTTATTCTTGCTCTCTTTCCTATCCGGGGTTCTTGCAATTTCCTTACTTTTGCGAAATGCTTTAACTATTTCTCATTTTTCTCTTCTACACTATCTTTTTCATCCTCTTTTTTTCTTTTTATATAATCCGTACTTGTAAGATTTTAATATTCAGTTTTGCCGCAGTTCTTATCACGAAGTTCTGCTTTATCTACTTTTATTAATTCTACACCAATTTCAGTTAAGATTGCACTTCTTCTCACTGAGCTTCTATTTCACTTTTATGTCTGGGTTATGATCTTATGAACTCGAATGTTTTCACCTTTTCACTATTTCTAATTCACTGTTTCCATTCTAAACACCAAATTTAAGGTGCACAGCCAGCACCCGGTTGTCTCGTCGTACGAACATACTCACAATAAAGAAATACTCTTTTAATAAATACCTTGTATTAAAAGGCAGTTTATTGTTAAGGCCATTAAAATCATTACAAAATATGATATGGCTTTTATGAAACATTGAACTAATATTAAGGCTTCATATTATCTAATATCCAATCCATATAGTAGTCCACCCTTGTGCAAACTCCAGGGAAACCTTGCCCACAAGCCCCCGGCCTAAACGATACAACCCCATACTGAATCATTCCACTTCCATCATAGTATGTAGGGCCTATTTGTAAAGGACCTCCGTTGTTACCACGACAAAAATAATCAACATTTACGCAAATTTGCTTACGCGTTACAACCGCTGGAGTTTGCTGATGGGCTTTTCGACATTGTTTTTCAGACACGACTGGTACCATGGCCTCTTCCAAGTAAAAACTTTTTTGACCTTGAAATAAAATATAAGAATTACAAGTGAAAGGAAAAATGTTTTATTAAGAGGACTTGCCAGTTTTATTATCTCTGTCTATAATTTTCCAACCAGTGACTGTAACATCACTGGTGTTTTCAAAATTTCTGTTTCTTAGTGCTTCAGTTGTTGGAAGACAAATAGGTTGTACATTGTCTGAAAAAATATTAAATCAGATAAAATTATAAAAACAAACTCGTCTTAAACGGCTTGTTCAATACAACAAAAACAACATACAAAATAAATAATTTGGACACTTATTTGAATTAAAAATAAACACTTTTTAATTCTTTCGTTCGAAGTTTTATTAGAGACTAACTACAATGAAAAATGCTACATAACAGAAATGTTAATTCAATAAAAATGTTAAATAAATAATTATGTTAACTATAACATTGTACAGGAAATTCCCACAATGAATATTAATTTCAGGCAACAGCTCCGATTGACCTCTGCTCAATTCCTTCTCGCTGACCAATTTTCGTTTGGTTGGAGAAAATCCTTGTAGGTATAATAGGATTCATCGATTTGCTGCATTTGTGATAATTTCTATGGAAGTCCGTTGACAGTTTTCATGAGAATACGTCACTTGTAACAATTGGAAAATGCAATTCGTTTCTTGCATTTCATTTACAAGGTGGATGCAAGGTGTTGATGTGTATTGGTAATAATCTGCGTCCATTACCACATACATATCAGGAAGGATAATTGTTGTGCCGTCTTCGGTAAGAATGGAATAAATGTTATAATAGCAAATCGGAAAAGGACGCATTAAAGCTAGTGGACAGCAAAAACAAGTTTCTCGATCTTTACAGTACTACTGTGAAACGTGTTTAATCTAGAAAATGTCACTGGGTTTTCGACATCACTTCATAATTGCAAAATCAAATTTACGGTTAAGTTAGTTTGATCCCGAATCTTCCTTGTTTCCAAATAATCATTTAGGTTAAACATTTAGATGTTCCAAATGAATTTGTATTCAATTCAGATTAGAGGTTATAACATCTTTGTGTTTAATTAAAGTAACAGTACTATTAAGATTTTTAATAATTTGTGTATCAATATAAGTTTTCCCATTGAGCTCATGAACAACTTGTTTTCTATTATTTTCCAGGCCATTTATTGCTCAATCATAATGCACGGCGACGTTTGCATCTATAAATAAAGTAATCGTGCTTAATGCGTCACTGATACCTTGTTTTACACGAGTATTAAGACTCAAAACATGGAATTTTCGTACGTTGGAATAGAGCTTTTTGGAAACTATCGAATTTGAAAAAGTATTATTAATTTAAACGTTTCGAAATAATGAAACTAATTTTTTATAAGAGCAATTCCATTTCCAAAAGTTTCTAGTGTGGGTTTTATATTTTATCCTCCCTACACCTAATTTATAGTATAGGATCTCTGGGTTCCTGTAGATGTCAGATTTTGTCTATGGTAAGTTCCGCGCAGAGTTTTTACCTTAAGTGTTCTATTACCTACTACTCTTTCTTTTGCAAATATTTGCAACAATTTATTTCTAACATTAATAGTAATGCTTCTTAAGTGTCAGGTTCGTAAGTCAATAGGTCCCGTTGACTCCTATTATGACTTTTGATTGTACGTTCTTTTTCTGCGGTCAACTGTTCATTTAATTATGTATAAATTTTTCTAGTTGTTTTGTTATCGTACAGACAGAGTTATTGTAACCTAAGATAGCAAAGGGTATCTGATTTAATACATCTATTTTACCTACATAAGGCCAAGGAGTCTGTGGAGGGATGGTCTTTCCACAACTCCAGAGATCTAGAGGAAGAAAGAGTCTTATGCTAGAGACCCAAAGGAGCGAAACACGATAAATCTAGACCGGGAGGTTGATAAAAATCATTGGTGTGGGCAGAAGCATCACCAGTACCGAGAAGGAGCCGAAGGCGGTATTAGCTGGCTCGGTCTTTCAGGATAGTCGAGGTAGCCGAGAAGCTGGGAGGTCAGACAGGGGTCTTAAGTGGTAGTGAAAGCAGTCTGTCTAGGGGGAAGCTACCCTGAACTCAAAGCGCGGTCTCCTAGGATGAGAGGGTTAGGCGTAGGAACAACAACCCTACACTATAAAAAATTAGTTTGTTACAAACAGTAAACAGCAGCCTCGGATTGAACGTACAAATGGTATACGAACACGGCGTAGTCCACGGATTTATTAAGCAGAGAAACGCACTTACAATCGTTACAAGGAACGTGAGAACGTGAGGAACCGTCGCTTTAAGAGAATTAAAAGATCAATTGGTCAGATATAGAGTTTACATTGCAGCAGTTCAGGAGATCGAGTGGAAAAGAAATGGTATGCTTAAATCTGGTCATTGCGTAGTATTCTACAGCGGAAGGAAAGGAGGACAAGGAGGTACGGGATTGTGTTAAACAAGATATTGCAGTCAGCAGTCTTTAATTTCAGGGAGATTAATGAGAGGCTATGCACTTTAAGGCTGAAGCTTAAGTTTTTCAACGTGATCCTTTGCAGTGTATACGCACCAACAGAAGACACCGAGGAGGAAATAAAGGATGCGTATAAGAGCAAATTACAAAAAGAATTTGACAAGATACCTAGACGTAAAGATAATTATTGGGAATCTCAATGTCAAGGTGAGCAGAAGGGAAGTCTTTAGATCAGTGGCAGGAGGGAACAGCTAATAAATAGTTTGTAAAAATGTGCTTACTGATTTCGGAGCAAGTACTGACGATATTTATTGTAACGATTAGTACATCGTTCCATAAGGAATTTCTATTCTTCACGGATCAGGCTGTAGGTATCAGGTTGTTGCAAGCTTTCCGGGTCGTCGAGCTAGGTGGTGATACCGTGACCGGACGAAACAGATAAAAGAGGTTGGGGCGTAGAGATCGAGAAAGCGAGCAGGTACCGTTTCTTCACTGCAGCAAGTGAGATTTTGTGATCTAATATTTTTAACGTAATTTTGTGTGCTTTGGGCCTGGATAAGCAGTCTCGTTTTGGGGAGCGGAATAGATTACGATTTAGTTTCCTAAGGTTGCGTGATTTCGTCATCCATTAGAAACTTTAACGACGGTGCTCGAACCGGTCGTAACCCTGTGGTTTAGAGACACCGCGTCGGCTCTTATAATTTCCTGACGCTTCTGTGGAAATCTCCGATAAGAGTGAATATGAAACGTACCCCGATTTCTAGTAATGTAAAAATTCTTGGTTCTAAATTTAAAATTTAAATAGATGAAAGATTTTTTATTTTATTAAGTGGTTTAATACAATTTTTTGTAGGAATCTTGTGTTGATTGTGACATGTTAACTTGAATATTGTTTGATAGCGAGCTCCCTCAGAGCGGGAAATTACAACCTTAGGAAGGGTCTATTAGATAGTTTTGTTTTTTTCCGCGACTGTTTCAGATTTTTATCTTCGCATCAGTGGTTTCGACCTTTTACACAGGTGGAAAAGATCCTCAGAAATCGGAAGCTGGTAAGGTTGTTTTAATTGCTTAATTGTTATACTTCTTAAGATTGATTTTTTTTATTTGAAAGTTTCCGGGTTAATTGCATTTTGATTATAACAAGTATTTGTTATATTCGAATAATTTTTGACATGAGATTTCTTTAACTTCAAGTTTTTCCTATCGCCGAGTATTATACTTGAATGCAACGTCATAAATTTATTTGTATTTGTAAAATTTGTAGACACGCTAGATAAAATTTCTTTCTTTTATGGTTCTATACAAAATTTGAAATTAAAGATTTTCTTAAGCTTGCTTTTTTAATAAAAAGACATGCTTTGGATCTTGATATAGTATGTTATAAAATTAAAAATTGGTTTCAGTAAAAGTATTGATTTGAATTTCTTTTTAAGAAAATTTTATCAGATCTAGATAATTTTTAACAATTTTCATGAAAAAATTATCTTTTGGAAACGCTTTAAATCATACAGGGTGCGTCAATAGATTTATGATGAGTACTAGATGTTACTTGTTACGTAAATTATTATTATAGAGATTATTTATATTTAAATTTATTGTTGGTAGTATTTAAATTTGGGTGTTGTATAATTTGAATGATTGGTTGTTACTTTAGAGACCTGAATACGTTCCAAATAAAGATATTATAAGTTTAACAAGATACTGTTGTGTGGTTTTAGACCTGCGAAGAAAAGAGCTAACTGGAGGCTAACTGGAGGCTAACGAACCTCTCTTCCTTCTAGGACGAAGTTGTTACATTATTATTGTGTTTACTAGCTTTATCATTTCAAAGATAATTTTACAGAAAACTGACCAGAGATCAGGTTTTGCCTTCGTAGAATAAGTGTGCATTATTTCCATGGTATATCATTGAGCAGTACTTGAAAAGCACGTCAGTAAACGGTCCTTAGTTACACACTTAGCTACCACTTTTTCCAGAATTTTCCCAAGTTCCGGGAGATTTTGTGTTTTCAAAAGACACGCCCTTATTCCGAAAACTGGCTAGACTGTTATTATTGTAGTATTAATTTTAAATCGATTCAACTGCATTAATAAATCTCTATAATTTATTAACATTTTTGTCAAACTTTGGAATAATATTTGAATTTTTGATGTCCAACACAGGTGTATTATATGCTGGTGCCATTTCTAAATATGTTTTAGCTTCTTACTTATTAATTTCTGGTTGGTCAAAATTATTGACTTTTAATTTGTTAGAATTATCTGTTAATATTTTCTCTAAGTCCTGACTGGTTTCGCTAAAGCTTTGTCGTGCGGCTTCCGTCTTCGCACTGTACTATAATACACAATAAACGCACTCTAAAAAAACTATCTACTGACAAAATAAAATAAAAGGAGATATTCTCTTACCAACAGTGATATTTATGCGATGGGCTACTCGAATCAAGCCAATATCGTTTTCAAATGTTTTAGAATCAAACTCTGGATGCAGAATAACCTCTGCTATGTCCACATCTTGAACGGAAGTAGCACAATATTTATCTCCAAACGTTTCTTCGCAATCAGGGTCTGTATCAATGGGACGTTCGCCAACACGAACACTAGTTCTAAAATCAAAAAGACAGTTTATATAATTTTTCTAACAACAACGATATAAGGCATACTTACAATTGCAAAGTTGGACTAGTCATAAGGCAATGAGCGGCAGTTAAAATATACCAGTCGTTAATCACGGTTCCATCGCATCGAAAATCTGTACCAGACTCTGCTAGTCTGTAATTTAATAAGGCCATCCATGGGTATTCAAGATACGAATATCTATCTCCAGGAACATATGGTCGAAAAGTTATTGGCCCACATTCCGTAGGTAAGAGTTTTATATTTCTGTGATTAGTAACATCTGGTGGTAATTCGTTGTCGGGATTGTTGGAAGATGGTATAGCGAATGGGCTATCAGGACAACAGACTGTCGGTGAGTTGTCAACAGTACACTGGTAAGAACGTAATATTTCTTTATCAGCTTGAGATAAAGGTGAGTTCTTTTGGATGAAGTCTATTACAGGTTGGCATTCTTTTGGTGGTACGCACGTTCCTGTAGCCGCACTAGGAGTTGTACACTTTGGTGTTTCTGTAATAAAATACATTTAAGCAAAAGGAAACAAAAACACAAATAACCTTTTTGATGATTTTCAAGTTCAAGTGCGACTACTGAATCTGGTGTTAGGAACGATAGAGTAATTTCTACAATTTTGCTACTATACATATGGGCAGCATACTTTGATTCTTAACTGATATAATTAGCTCTCGAGAAATGCTACTAGTGGTGTGTAGAAAAGTGTAACTAATTTAATAACCATGCTGAAAGTAAACAAAACATATCTTTTCTATGACTTTAATTATGACCCTGCGTATTTATTTTGGTTACATGTTTTTTTCTCAAATAAATCTTATTAAAACTATTTCATCTCATGTCAAGCTACTACAACCCTAACTGTTTAAGAAAGAAACAGTCACAGCGTAAAAAAGACTTCGTTATTTTGGTGTTTTCCGCATCGAAAACAGTGTGCAACAGAGCCTGTAGCGAAGCAAACTTTAAAAGCTTCCTTTCACCATCGTCGAAGCTCGAAAAAAGCATTTCAAAACAATTGAAGCTAGATGGTTTTGGACATCTTGAAGACGAATCCAAACAAAATTTGCCAAAATTGATCGACATGTGTTTCGTATTTTCTAACGTTCCGTTTTTTATGATGCAATTCTCCAAAGTTAGCAGAGAAAATTCTTAAAGGTGGGTGTTAATTGTCCTTTCAATAACAGTTGCGTTTTATTGTTAGTTTATTTTGTGTAAGATTTTGGTAAATTTCCTTAAAGAACCTGAAGATAAAATTGAAATTCTTCTGTAGGGAAACATTTTGTTGAGTTACCAGTTGAGTTGTGGTGGTTTTCCGCACCTATAAAATGCGTGAGATGCTCGTTTTTAATTAATATAATCTTAAATTAATGTTGATTCTTTCATCAAACTATCAAGGACATCCTGAGAAATGCAAAACGTTGAGAAAACGTTGGAATTTGTAAAATCGCAAAATTTCTGAGTGCTACGGGTTTAAGAATCTTAGGTTGTGCAATACTAGAACTTTCCGCTGGTGTTGCTCTCCAGGATAAATTGCCACTTGTACAGTGGGGTCCAATTTCGATGGAATTAAACGGGTAACTTTCTTATTAGCGCAAATAAATAAAAACGGTTTAGGTACTCGTGACCTCTGTTTTCATGCTTATTCCATTACCGTTGCATAAAATAAGCTGACGTCTTTTGTTTTTTCCCTAAAGAGAAAAAGTGAAAAATAGTTGATTCTTTCAATTTATTGTAATTCCTTTATTTTTAAAACTAGAACAAAATCATTTTAGCATTGTTTAGGCACTTTTCAGCGTAGACTTTAATGCCGTCAGTCGTTTTTTTCTAACCCTTTCCATAGCTGTACTGTAACTCAAAGTTGAATTTTTTAAATGGAAGGTATTGTTGGCTAACCCATAAAATGGTCAACACGTTCACCCGACTTAAATCTGTTGGATTTCTTTTTGTGGGGATGCTTGAAAAATAAAATTTATAAATATCTGACTACAACTGTACTTTCCATTTAAAAAATTCAACTTAGAATCTTACCATTGCGATGGTCTATTTGTGCACCGGTCTTCCTGATAAAAGAACACTTTCTTCTTCGACAAATGAGGTCGCTTTCGTTTCAAATCGGCGTCAAATTGGTGTAACAGCTCTGCAAAATATACTTTCGTGATCGTGTTGCCCTTTTTAAGGTAATGAATGTGAATTATGCCGTTCGCATAATAAAAAACTGTGTCCATGATTTTGTTTGTCGACAAACACAGCTTCTCTTTCTTCGGCTTGAATTCGCCAGGTGCTGTTCACTGTTTCAATTACTCCTTGGTCTTTGGAGTGTTGTGACGAATCCATGTTTTGTCCACGGCTACAAAACGGCGTAAAAAGTCCTTTTTATCGCGGTTGAACATGGCCAAGTACTCCATCGAAATAGTCACACGATCACATTTGTTGTCTGGCAGAAAGCTACCGCATTCCCAAATATTCATGCAAGATGTTGAGTACCCGTTCGGTTGAGATGCCCACAGTCTAAGCTATCTCGCGCTTAGTCACTCATCGGTCGTCGATTATCACTCCATGGGTCTTATCGACCACTTTCGGTGTGGTGGTAACATCATTTGGATGGCCTGGATCCTCATCATCCAAAATGCTCGTACGACTGCGTTTAAATTCAGCTGTCCAATATTTTAGTGCTGATAGTAAAGGCGTAGAATCCACATAAACATCGGTTAATTCGGCGTTGATTTCATCGTTCGTTTTCTTTTTCAAAAACACTTATCTAATCACTGCACCATATTCGATTTTATTCATTTTTGTAAAAATGCAAAAGTTGTTCGCTTTCAATGACTGTCAAACAAACTAATTAATGCAGCGGGCAAGCAATCGTTTCAAGGCTAATATTTACGAATAACAACATTCTTGTGATGCTGGTGGCGTCATATCTCGCATAGACACGTAAAACCAGACGTTCGGCCATTGAAGGTGGACCACAGCGCAATTCAGCAGGTACTTGTGTCAAGATTAACTGAAAGTAAAACCCAGCCCTGAGTCACCTCAGGTAATCCGCAAGAAGGCATAGCCAGATCCAAGTTTCAATTTAGTTCTTTCAACACATGCTAATAGAGGGTGAAGTGGCCACTGCAGAAGACGCAGCCCGATTTGAGTTTGAATCTAGTTTTCTTTGAAATGTTCATCGACCTTGGAATTCGACTTTAGATCACACTGTGGGCGGCTCGTGGAGAGTGTAGGCCGTCACTTGTTTGAATTTTCCTGTCTTAAGAAGGAGGGAAAAAACCCCGAACTATAACCGTTGTAAGTGGCCTCTAGAAGAGTACAACCCGATCTGTGTCTATATATAAGTTTTTTAAAAAGTTTAAAAAAGTTGGAAGGCCGGATTTGAGTCACTGCAGGTGATTCATGTTCATGTTTAGGTTTTTTAAGAAAATTATTAGAAGCTGACGATTGGGATGTTGAAAACTGTAGGAGTACGGTCTTTTATAAGTGGTTTGCTTTGAGGAATCTACCTTAGATTTTAAGTATTTGTATTAACTTAGTGCTGTTTGAAAATTAAATAGTAGGTGTCTGATAATCAGACAACTTAAGTCTATTAACAACCTCTTGGCTGTTTCATTCTAATTTCTATCTCGCGAACCGAAAACTCGCTACAAAGACAACGGTCAGTACTTGCCGTTATCCGGATGCTACCATCTGTATCCATCCACGGGCAAGATTTTGACGAAACATACCAGTACACCTCTTTCATATTATTAGAAAAATCTCTGAGACTCTTTTTTTCTATTAATTAATCCTTTTATCAACTAGTTAAACCTACTTTCCCTTCCTCTTTCTTCCTTGTTCTCTTTGCCTTCTTTTTAAATAAAGTTCAAACTATTACGTAACATTTTTGTTTTAACCTTAATATTTTGCACTGCTATTTATCAGATATTATTATTAATATCATACAATTTATTTATTCAGTTAATAATTTAAGGTGTGGTATTTTAAGTTAAATTATAAATATCGCCCCTAAGGAAAGGGAAATAGATGCCTTAAACGACAGAATAAAGAGGGAAGTTTTACCTAACAGAGAAAGTATGAGAAGGTATGGTACCAAAAGTAAGACCGCAAACTTTA
>VTPC01002921.1:0-75009 GCA_011009095.1 Ignelater luminosus | reverse complement strand
TTTTGGTGGCTGGCTTCATAATAGCAACGGTGTGTTCACTCTCTTATTGGTTTTTTTTAAATTGAGTTTTATTCCTGGTTTGGGCAGACTTGAATATATGAAGGTCTGTTATGACAGTCTTTCGAGAAGTGCTTATAGCCTTGGCAATTGTACTAACAGTTGAAGATCTTTATTAAGTGCTTTAGAGACTTTATCATTTACATTGAAGTGTCATCTTATCAAAAGAGATACGTCTACAACTCAATCTACCTTAAACACGCTTGTAAATATTTTGATTTCGATTTCTATGTTATGTTCCTGATGTACTCAATATATTAACTTATTCAGTTGGCTAGCAACTGTGATAATGTCGTAGAGGATTAATCTTGAGAATCTTCAAATGATTGTCATTAATAGTATTTTTCTTCCACTTTTTTGTTTTTAGTTCTTGTTTTCTATTTTTTCTCTTTATCCTTGTTCCCTCTTGCTCTCTTTTTTCCTATGTTTAAAAGTTTTTTCAATTCTGAGCTTATTTTGTCGAAACCATCTTTCATGGTTTAGACTACGGTAGTTTTTCCTCCTTTGCTTCCTTTATGCTTTGATCTAATTCAGTTACCTATTTATAACCATGTAGTGATTCTACAATCCTTTGGAATGTCTTGATCCGTTGAGATTGAGAAGAATTGCTCATGAGTGGAAGAGATGGCTATCATCCGGTCTTTGGTTTGAGGAACCTTCTTGAGGATAGTTTAGATATGGTTTTGGGGGTCAAGATGTATCACCATGTAGAGTTCAAATTGAACTAACGGCTATAATCGAATCTATAGAAGCCAAACATGTCCCCAAGATCAAGATCTACTGAATTTAAATGAAATTACAGAATTTTGCTGCTTTTCCTTTGAAAGTGTATATTTAGTACCCAGAATTTGAATTATTACATATGTCAAATCTTCATTAATTTTCAATTAATCCTCGTATTTACATTTATTTTAAACAGAGCAAAAATAAATCTTGTCAAAGTAAGGTTTAATAGTATGTAGGATGGAGTTATCGTAGGACGTTATCAAGAACTTGTGAAAAGTCAAAATAACTTTTTCGTTCATCAAACATTCTAGAATAAAATGTTTTCTTTTGTTAAATATCAACACGTGCACTTTTTATATAAAAATACAAATTGACGCAAATAAAAAGAACCTTCCGCTTGTCAAGAAATTAAGTATAGATTTTTTAAATTTCTTTGATTTTCCTCCTCCTGTAGTATCTCTAATTTAATTTGGCTTATTTTATCCAAAAATAAATTGGCCTCTGTATGCGATATTTTTATCTTTACGTTCGCCCTTCGCTTTCAATAAATCCTCAATTAATTAAAAAAAAACTGCAAGAATAAAAGATAGTAGAGGAAACGCGGAGGAACCTTGAACGTCTTCCAAATTTAAATATGTTTTCTGATTATAAATTGTATTGTTTATTGGTTGCGATTTTTTATAGTTTGTCATTTGTTCTAATTTGTTTTTTCTTTGCTGCAGGTAAGGGAGATAGAATAGAAATTGATAAGAAAGCACGCAAATGTGAATTTAAAAAAATACTGCATATTATCAGTGGTTGATATGATAAAGAAGAAGGTTTGACACATACACATCTTTTAATCGCTTAAGAGAAAAAAAATAACAAATAAGCGAAACCGCAACGTGACAAAACGTTGTTGATATTTTAGAGTAAATAGGCCAAGTAATAATTCTTGAACTCTAAACACAGAAAGAGAACAATAGGACAATTTAGCATTTATTTGTCATCCGCCATAATGTGCTGAAAACAATACCAAGAAACACAAACGCGATAATTTTCATTTTATTATATAACCAGCCCTGTTACTATGACAACATTTAATTAGAGTCTATATTTAATTGAAATGTCTTTGATTTTAGTTAAATAATTCTCTAATAATATTGTGTTAGCTTCCTTAGAAATACATTACATTACCATGGATGGTATGCTTTTGTTCAATAGCGTAACTTCATAAGATTTCCAAATGTTTTTCTTAGAAGACGAGATCGAATCGGAATTCATTCCGCGAATCATTTTGTTTCCTCAAACAACCTACTGCAGTTCTGTATTATTGATTTCTTTTATGAGAATTCGTTGTTTATTGTCTGAATTTATACGAGATTGACGGTAAATTTTTGTAAAAGCATATTTTTATCACTGATGCAGTTGCTAAAAATGTTGAACATCGACAGTTTTTGTTAGCAAATGACAAGACGAGTCGATAATAATGTTTTGTTTGGTATTTATCTATTACGACTTTTGGATTAACCAAAGTTTGAAGTTTACTTTGTCTAGTGACTGAATTGCAAACGTAGCGATAATGAGATGCTCATGACTGCATTTCAAGAATAGCAAGGAAGTAATACTTCTAGACATTTCTAGACCAGAAGATTTTGCTATTAGAAATGTTTACTTTCTCCAAAACGCTGAAAATCTGTCATATAACTTTGAAAACATTCCTACCCACTGCTTTGCCCACGTTCCCAAGTCTTTCGTACCAAATTTCTAACGCTGCGTCTTGGCATCGTCAATCATAACTTCCACCATCGGGAGATTAGAAATCAAGAACTTATTCTTTGCATTCTACTCTTCGAAAAGATTTCACCAAGGCCAAACATCAGCACCAAAATGGCCAGACCAACCACAGTCAACACTAAAGAACGAAGAATTCTACAAGACCAACACTCAAAACTGACATGATTACTATCTTCTCGAAACCAAAACCATGAATGGTTTATTATTTATTAGTATTGAGCTCAATTTATTTCAGTTATTAGAGAAAAAAAATTCAGAAGGAAAAACCCAAAAGAGATTATGGAATCGAATTTAACCAATTTTGCTACTCAACAATTTAGAAGTTTCGATTCAAGTATTCAAAAACGTTTTTTATGGCTTATTTGATCAGTGGTATTGACCCTAATGAAGTAGTCGATACTCAAAAAGACTCAAATCTTATCTAGTGGAAGATATCTAAAAGATCCAAAAGTTAACGAAGAGAAAAGAAACGATGAAACAATCAGCTATATCAGTCTTGCTATTGATTTTGAGATCAATACCGTTTTCAAGATTTGGGTTTTATAACTACAGACTAAAATCAGAACTCGCATTGCTTTAGATCTCGCTATGGTCTTGCACTGGAAAAACTTAAATTTTGATGAAGAGAACCTACCAGAAGAAAATTGGATCAAAATAGTACTTATGATGGATTCGAATGTATTATCACAATCCAAACTGTTATGACAATTTTCGTATTTGTTTGGTGTTTAATCTAAAGTTGTCATGATTTTTTCAGAGAAGGAAACCAGAAAATAATATAAAATGATCTCGACAAGAAAACAATAGAAATGAGTTTTTGTCTGCCTGCTCTGCCGCTCCAAAGGTTTTGTACAACGTTAAAAATTATATAGAACTCAATTCTTTTTTGGGAGATGTAACTATCACGAGCATGAGGACGCAGAATTGTATTAAAAATCTTCATTTCACTTTTTGATTTTTGTAAAAACGTCTCGTCTTCTTCTTCTTCTGTTTTATTGATATTAACAAATTTCAAAATAAAAACAATTATAAATAATTAGGACGACAAATTTAATGACAGGAATGAATGAGTAATTCAAGTTGATAAAACAAGATCGCAACAGGTATACAAACTGTTAAAACAACAGAGCGTTAGAGCATCTTAATTAGTTGATCAATTGATGATGTATGACATGCGTATCAAAATGGATGTAACAAAAAATTCATCACCTTTTATAATTAACTTCCTGTATATTTAATTAAGTACAAAAATAGCGTCATCCTCTATTTATTCTGTCACTCTTTGTTGCTTTATCAACCAAATGTGCCTTATAATCCAAATGTGTTTTCTTTCAAAACCGATTAATTTGCTCCAATAATAACATAACCTAAAAAACATCGTTTTAATAATGAAATATTCTTTTTAATCCGTCCACAATAATTTAGCAGCGTCATTTATACTACTAGAAAGGAAAAATGAGAAAGTCTGAGAGATCTGTTTTACATCAATTCTATTT
The DNA here is from genome assembly GCA_011009095.1 of Ignelater luminosus. Classification (NCBI taxonomy): domain Eukaryota; kingdom Metazoa; phylum Arthropoda; class Insecta; order Coleoptera; family Elateridae; genus Ignelater; species Ignelater luminosus. The sequence goes on along the minus strand of VTPC01002921.1, from coordinate 70,954 downwards.
CCAAACGATCCATTACAGTAATAAACTGACACGAATTATTAACGCTTCAGTTTTGAGGGTCTGCAAATATCTTCTGTAAAGATGAAAAGCGTAAGTTCCTGGCCCGTGGCATCATCATCGTTCTGATACTATCATTACTACCCTCCCTGCGTCTTTGATAGGATATACATATACAAAGTCAAGTCAAAGCTCTCAATTCAGCATAAACACGTTATTTGCCTGCCAAACGGTTATGTAAAACGGGCAAACAGATGGTGGATATTATACTAGAGTACGGTTTCGTCAGCGAGATATATTGTAGGGAACGAAGCGTGTTTTTCTCTTTGGCATTATTTCGTTGTTGAAAATTTTATAGTTTCAAAATCAAAACTAGTTTTATTTTGAGGTACACTTTAAAAGTTTGTTTTAAAACTTGGCTTAAAAATACAAAATTATTTGAAGATTGAGTTAGAGATTAATTATGTTAACCTGCAAGGTTTTTTAGTTTAACTGAAATTGAAGTTGGAGCCGTAATTATTCATTTTTTCTTAATTAAAGAGTTTATCAAACGTCAATGAATTTTTCGAATGTTTATCAGTCCCGAGCGTTCAAATATTTCTTATATGAAATAGCGTTTTGGTATCGAAGGAAAGGAACAATAGATAAAGACTGTACTATACTCTACATCGTTTACAAGATTTCGTAACTGTGTGTATTTTTGATTTTAGTTAGTCTAGAATGAAAAAAAGTTTTTTTGTCATAACTTTAATTGCCATTTACTTGAACGCATATATCAATTCTATTTTTATCTTTACGAAACAACTTTTTAGAAGCTTGATGCAAAATGTAATATACTGTCTTCTCTCTTTATTCTTTGTAAAAATGTATTGGTATCAGATGCAGTAGATGGACTATAGAGATCTTGAAGATGCAATTCCGGAAACAAACTAAGGTTAAGAAATACCAATAACATGCAATCATTAAAATTGAAGTTCCCAGGAGGCTATGAAAGAAAACTTCATGTCTTATTTCGGAAAATTATCTGATGTGTTGGCATGCGTTGTGTCTAAGCTACGCCCTACGGAAAAATATCACAGCATACTAGGAACTTAAATTTTAATGATCGCATGTTATATAGATTATCTTATTGATTCAAGATTTTGAAGAGGCGTTTGCATTGACCGATTCGATATGGCTTCAGTTTTTTTGGTCTTGTCATGAGCTGACTTTTTATGATATGATAACTGATAGAATTGTTACGGGGCAAACTAGGCTTAAAGACGGAATTTAACCCGAAGAGTAATAATTTTCTGCCTGCTCACTAGCTCAAAAATCGACGAAGGAAGTATTTCAAATAAATGCATGATGTAGACGGCACCAATTATGGTAGCATCGCTCTGACTAAGACTTGACAGTGAAGCACGATACTTAACTGCAATATGGCATTATTGCAAGAAGTCGATGACTTTCAAATCTACTTATCCGAGCACACAAAATACACCAAGGAATCAAAATCGATCTGTAACACAAACCACCAAGATGTACACGAAACAAACAACAACTAATATACTAAAGCCAACCTACGGTGGCCTTTACTGTTTATTAACCTTCTTAGAAAAAGCTAAATACGAACACGAACTTATTTAACAGGACACCTAGAGTGGCCCAAGATCAGGCTTCGTCCTCCATTGGGCTTTTTAAGAAAATTAAATATGAAACGGGTCGGTCTGCACTGTTTGGGCTTGGGTTTCCATCAGCCTTCTAAGAGAGCTAGATTTTCTATAGCTACCTCGGAAACTATAACACATAAAAAGAGAATGAATATAAACATTCTTGTAGGAAGTTTAATTATCTTCTATTTTGTAAGGGGCACGTTTTACCGTACGACGCACCGTTTCCGAGTTGTAAGCAAAATACCGAGAAAAGGGATTTCCCCCCCCCCCTCCTAAAGCGACAGGGCTAAGGGTGGGGACTTTTAGTATGTTTGCCTCCTAACCACCATCAATACATTACTCAAGAGAAAAATATCTCCACAACCCACTTTCGGGCATTCATTGACTTTTCTTACGAAATCACGAAATTTATCCGAAAACTTCAAATTGCTGTAACTTCTGACCTGCCGAAAATAAATTAGTAAACGTTACATATTCTTGAAGAAAATTCAATGCTCTACAACTTCCTGTTAGCGACTTTTCTGTAGAACATAAGGCTGAGGAGTTAGAAGGACAAGTTTGACGAAAAATGTGAGGCAAAAAAAGTTTTTTAAAAATTATCGATTTTCCCTGGCAAATATCTCGGAAACTGTAACACATAGGAAGAAAATAAATATAAACATTCTTCTAGGAAGTTTAATTATCTTCTATTTTGTAAGGGGCACGTTTTACCGTACGATGCACCGTTTCCTAGTTATAAGCAAAATACCGAAAAAAGGGATTTTTCCACCCCCCCCCCTCCGCCCCTGAAGAGGCAGGGCTAGGGGCGGGGACTTTTAGCGAGTTTGCCTCCTAACTACTCCCAACACATTCCTCAAGAGAAAAATTCTCCCCCCTTTCATGTCCTCTACAGCCCCCTTTTAGGTATTCATTGACTGGACTATTAGTATTATATAACTTCTGAGCCACATCTATAGATTCGTTTACTACTTCCAGTAAATTCTCGGCAGTTTCTGCAGTTGTTGTCAAATCTTTAGCATGTAGGAATACTTGGGACTCTTTGAATGCATTATGGAGCATGGTCACTACAGTCTTCGAATTACTTGCTGTAGTTTTCCATCCATCCATTAACATAACTGATTCCGAACTTAAGTTAGACGCTTCTTTAATGCAATCAGTGTATGACTTATCCAACATAGTTGTGGATAATGCCTTTCTACCTGGAATCTTTTTTAAATAGCTAGGCTTCAAGATCTTGATCAGATTTTTGAAATGATCAGATTCTATGATGGCAAAAGGAATGTTGCACCCAAAGAAAAATCTTGCTACAGCATCATTAATTTTTGATTCTTGTGACTGGCTTAAAACATCCACATAATCATTTAAGGTGCGTCTTCCCTTTTTTGTATTTTTATTTTTATTTTCCAATCCTGATAAATCACTTTTACTTTTCTGTTTTTGGTTAACCAGTTTCTTGGCGTTGATTTTCAATACCTCAAAAGCATTTTGACTACTACTACTACTAACTAGTAGGCACATCGCACTATATTTTGGTTTTTCTTTTCCATCTTCAGTTACAGTCACCGTCTTTTTTAACTGAAAACCCAATTCATCAAAATTCTTATTCTTGCGCCTTCCAGCCATTTTGATGTTTTAAATCATAGATCTGTTTTGATTCTTATTAGCATATATGCATATATATGCTTATTCCACATTTTATCGATTTTAGCATGTTCTAGAACCTGTGTTTACAGGTTAAGTTTAACAAAAAAAATGTGCAGAATTCTACTTATTTGCAAAGTTGACATATTGTTGACATTGTTCACACATTGTCGACATTGTTGACATTTTTGACGTGAAAAATCAATTTTTGACAAATTGTTGACACAAAAATGTCAACAGTCATTGTTGACATGTCAAGGCACATCGCTGTTAAAAACGTCGCACATAAAATTAAATAAAAATCACAATGTAATCAAATTAAAATTTATAACAAAACTGTTCTCATAAGAACAAATAAACAAAGTCGCTATAACAATAGTTTTGTAAAAATGCATTAGATGACGTGAAAATTTAAAATAACTTAACACGTAGCTGTTTTTTGGAATCTCGATACTCATCTAAGAGTCTTTTCTAGAAAGAAAAGAACGGAAGATTTATTTTGAAGAGCCTGCAAGAAAGTTTTAAGAATAGTATAAGGTGCACCGGATTAGATTCTATTGGCGGCTTTGCGTGGTGGCAAACAATAATAATTTAAAAAAAGACTTTCCTTTGTTGTGCCCATTACCATTAATTTTATTTTAAAACATATTTCTACGAATTTTTAATTACTTCTCGTTGGAATAAGAGTTTGCGTTTTCAAAGAATTGTTCTCGAATTAAAAATTCTGTTTAATTCATGCAGCATTACAAATAAGATCTCGCAAGGATTTCTTTTAAAAAATATAAAAAAGAATATTATTGTTTTAAAAATACACACCGAACATTATTATAGAATTTATTACACACACCTCAAACAAAAGAAATTGAGTCACTCGCACTCTTTCTTAATGATAAAGTAAATAACTAATAAGTCATTATAAAGTGAAACAACAGTAATTTAGATTAGTAACTAAATCAACTGTATAACGTTGATAAAACTAGTTCTTTCCACATTAATAATAAATACAAACACAAATGTTAAATAAAATCAAATCTAAAGAATGAACAATTTCCCAACTATTTAAGTAGAAATTTCTCGCGTTAGAAAAATTTAATTTTTTATCGAACTGCATTTTTAATTAATTTGTAAGATTTATTCTTATCGAATAATATGTACTTTGTTTTCTTCTTTTCTACACAATTTTGTGACAGTTTGCATCATTTTATCTATAATCGATGATTTTATAAAATACTTGGCCGGCATTCAAGGCTTTATTTACTTGCCCTATGATTCTTTAACATGAAGATGGCTTCCCCTCGTCTTATTAATAAATTTTCTGATGAAACATTTCTATTCCTTACGTAATTTCGTATATCGATCTTTACGTCCTTTAAGTGGTTGAAAATTTTGTATTATCTGTACTATATTTTTTTGGTAGATATTCTTATTTCATGCATTTTCTGGTAAATAGCAATAAGAATAATTTAAACAAATGATAAAATCTCAGGGTTTCTTAATTTAAATTTATTGCGTGTTGTTATTTTTTTATAATAAATTGCATCAATTGTTTTATTAATAAGTACTCAGTACTATTTTAGATCTTATAAATATTTTTTTAATTATTGTTTAATTTTATAAAGTGAAACGGCAAATATTTATTTTTAGTTGTTTCTAGAAGAATTCCCGCTATCTTTAAAACACTCTTCTTAATATATGCGTTGTTTGATAAATATTTGTATTGCATTTCTGTAGTATTATAATAATAATATTATAAGAAAGAAAATTTCCAAGAATCTTTTAAAAACTTCTTAAATATTGCACCATTTATGTTAATTAGGGAAATTGTTAAAAGTAGATAAAAAAGTAAAAAATTAAGTGTTGGAATTTCTGTTTCTATATTTCTTCAAATCGTAATCGGTGATGTAGAATATTATCTGGCGTTCCACAAGGCTCGATCCTGTTTCCGTTGTTGTTGATTTTTAATTGCTACTACATCATCTAAGAGTTTTTGCTTTACACAGCCCAACAATTTTGTAACCCACCAAAACTACACTCAAGAGCATAACGATTCCAAGTCGAAAACTTTTATAAAAGGCTAAATACCGCAAAATTGTGTGTGGTACTATAGTTATGCTCTTGACTGTATATCAATTGAATTTTCCCGTCTATTTTTATGTTTCTTTTGCTATCTTTCAATTTGTTTTTAGTCGTTTGACTTATTGGAATGCTTCTGATATATTGAAACTGTCTTATGGTTCTGATCTTCAAGATTAATCACTTTTTGGAAATTAATAATTGATAAATTGTCAAAAAGATCCATTTTTGTAAAGATATCGATTCAGAAACTCTTTTGTTTGTGCCTACTACCTTCATAATTTCACCACAAAGTATCCCACTGATGATCATCACTAATCCTTCTAATCGTCACTTAAAAGATATTTTGGCAAGCTGCTTTGCTCACAAAAATGGACGATAAAACAGAAATAACCAAGGACTAACGTCACAGAGATTATATGGCAATCCCAATGAGTGAGGACCCATATCAGCAGATGGGAGTTGGGACAATCCAGTTCTAAGATTTAAGTCTCTGTAGAGGTTAAGGAGATTAATCCAATTGGAAAATAGTAATTTTGGGTTTTAAATTGAGACGATCAAATCTATCAAATTAAAACCCAAAAATAATACCAGTCGTGATCGATTTAGTCCAATATCAAAAAATAAGAAACAGATTTACTTTTGTAGAAATATAGTTAGTAGTTCAAGAATTACAGAACTACATAGTGGTAACTAAAAAATCTAAAATTGTAAAGACACTTTTGTATGCAAAATAATAATTGAGGTTAAATATTTCGAAACAATAAACACTGACACCCAATGACTAATTTTGCCCAATAGCTAATTAATTTATTATATTTCTAATAAAAATTTCACTTGGGACGTTTCTGAAGATCAAATCAATTCAGGGAATGAATTATTAAAATACACAACTCAATGTTTCTTTAAGTTAGTCCCCTCCTCCTTCACCTCCCACACTCATTAATTAAAAAAGTTTCATACCAGAAAGTTAATAAATCAAGCAATTAAAACCCTTTATAATCATAAATTAAATCTCCGGTTCTTCTCTTAAACACAATGATTTAAAGTAGTCCTCATCCATCGTTCATCTCAATTTTATAAACGTTTCTGTTATTAAGTAATCTAACTATGTTTTATTGTTTTCTTTCTCTTTCTCTCTCTCATTTTTTAATTGGTTATTACGTAATGGGAGGAAAGGAAGAAATTAATAAATTAACATTTAATAATAGTTATGAAATTTGATTGATATTAATGTCTTGTAAACGCATTGAAAATTTGTATTTAACATGATTTTGTTGTGAATCATAGGCTTTTAAGTATAATTTAAATCTTGTTTGTTATTCAAACAATTATGTATGCATTAATTCATATATGTAGGTAAACAAGACTATTATAATACGAGGTGCTTTCTCAAAGTCTTTAAAATTGTTGCTATTCTTGAATGTTAACGTTAGTTAGTCGGAACAAGATATTCAATGGTACAAAATAAAGTAGGCATTGCATTCAAAGATTTCAGCACTTCTGTAGAAAAAAAAAGCAATTGCAAAAATATTGTCTGCATGTTCGGACTTAAATTACTGAGTTGGAATTCGTGCTTTACCTTAATCATCACCAATCATTAATTATCCGAACACGCTCTTCAATACTACCAAAATCAGGTAGGCATCTCATTAAAAGCCTCAAAGTCTTCGTAGAAAAGCAAAAAACAATTTTTAAAATAGTTCCTTTGGGATTTATGCTTCACCTTGTTCCATGATAACTAACCTGCTGAAAGAAGGACTCTGCTCTCCAATAAGCTATTATAGAAATAAATTATGAGTGTAGTAACATGATGATGGCATTCGGTTTGGAACAATGTTCACGATGGTGTCGACGCGATGAAGCGGTCGGCTTTGCGGCGATTTCGCGGTCGGAGCCACAAGGAGTTAGCAGAAGCACATGAAGATGTTCATGGTTAAGCAATTTTTGGAATATTAGAAAGCAGTTTATTGGTGTTTGGTTCTCAGTTCACGGAGTTTAGATGGTGGGTGAAGGTAAAAAATAGAGTTGTTAATACATTTGGTGGTGATAGAAGATTTTATAAAATCTGTGGAATTAAGCAATTTTTGGAATATTAGAAAGCAGTTTATTGGTGTTTGGTTCTCAGTTCACGGAGTTTAGATGGTGGGTGAAGGTAAAAAATAGAGTTGTTAATACATTTGGTGGTGATAGAAGATTTTATAAAATCTGTGGAATTCTCAAAGTCTGATAGAAAGATGTGAACGAGATACTTTAGTCTTTAATCTTAAAGATTTTTAATTTTTGTCTTTTGAATTTGTGCACTAGATATCATAGTGCATGACAGTTTGGCAAAACATAATGGTCTTTTGAAAGTAGGCTCGATTTCCGAAAGCAAACTTTTGCCAAAAAGATAGAAATGCTTTTGGAGTACGTTTAACATTGGTTTCTAGCGTTATTGAACTTTTTTGTTTCGAATATCAAACGACCAAGGCAAGGTCAAAACTTATTTGAATCTTAGTATTGACTATAGTTGACGAGATAGACCTAAAAAGTTGAAAATTGGGACTTTTGATTTATCTTGTATCAAGAATCTTTAGTCTTCGTCTTGATCTACAATTTCTTCATCAAAGCGTCCTGGAAAATGGATAGGTAGAAGAAAATCTATTGAATGGTCACGCAAGTTAACATCTATGGATTTTTCCTCTGACTTTAAAATGATCTCTTTTTTTTGGGGGAAGAGACCTTTTATGATGTCATATTTACCAAGAAGCTGAATATTGGATTTTGATCAACAATACGGCTTTTTCTATCAAATTGCTATTTTAATTTCACAAATCTGTCTGTTGTGATATATCCAAAACTTAAATAGTTTGAAAAATATGATTAGAAAAGCAAACTAAACTTTTGCCAAAAATATAGAAACGTTTTTGGTGGACGTTGGACGTTGATCTTTGACTTTATTGAATTTTTGGGTTTGGAATGTATAGTTCTTCAAAAGATCAAAACAAGGCTGAGCCTAGTATAGGTTCTGGTTTATTAGGACGTGTACAGCTTTTTGTATTTTCAAATACAGAACCCTAAGTACTTGTTGTTGGTAAAGCAGGAGGAGGAAATTTAAATTTCTTCACGTTGTCACTTCAGCAATGTAAAAATGAATTAGGTAGTAATTTGTGTATGCATTATTTAATCTAAAATGTAAGCCAAGTGTAAAAGAGATTGTGATATAAACATGAACTCGAAACATTTTGTATATCAATCAAATAAAAACCTTAAAATTGCATTTTATTGAAAAATTGAATTTTTATAAGACGCTAAATGGGTATCCTTGATGTTAAAATTCATACAATTGACATAGTTTTTCCTTGAATTTATTACCATCACTAATAATAATAAACCTTGACTTGTTTAGAATATTAATTCGAATCTTCATATTGGTCGAAACATTCCCAAATATTTAAAACAAATAAAAATCGATAACTAACTTGATGGATATGGTCTAAAAGAATGCTTTGAATTTTTGATATTGCTCTGAAAAGACGGAAAGTTTTCATTTAGTTATTATAATTAACACAATTTAAAACACTACTGTTAATGTCGGCGACACGATAATTTTGGGACACATGTGTCTGTCCATTTCTCCTATTATCTGTAATAATAATAAGGTCAAATCATAATATTTAAAAATTTAGTTCAAAGTGCAGCAAATAATCGTTTCGCCTTTTGCTGTTTTTTCCGTTAAATTTTATCAATAATCATTATCAACGTTGTTTTAATATTTTAAAGTGTCATCTCTAGAGCAAAAAAAAGTCAACGAAGGAGTTCCATATTATTTTCACGATTCACTGCAGCATTATATGTGATTTTTTCCATCATACAAATTGCTAGGAAGGTCAACAATTAGGTCAGGTTTTGCCATATAATGGTCGTTATAATAAAGAAGCTCTTAACAAAAAGGTCGCATTCCGATGACCTAATGGAGACTTTTTATACTTAAATTGAATGTACACATGTAAAATTCGAATTTTATCATTTAACCAACAAAACAAGCCTTATGTAAAATTTAAAATCCTCTTTTAAAGTTGAAGTATTTTTTATTAATAATAACTTACATTGAAAAAATATTTCTGAAGCATTTTCCAATTTATTTTAACCTACGCTTTTTAAAACAATCAAAAACAAGTGCTTGTTAATTATTTGATTCGTTATTTTTGTTGTGTTTAATTTGTTAATTCTAAATATCGGCCTTCGAATATGTCAATTATTACACATAAAAGACGTTCGGTGCAACATTTTAGCAAATTTATTTAAACCACACAGAACTTTGCTCTTTTGATAAGCTGAAGGTCTCTTATTGAAATGATTTTTTGGTGGGAATGTAATATCTGTGTATCTTTCCAAATAATGTAATTAAACTTTTTATATAATTTAGTGTGAATTGGTAATAGATCAAATCGTAATTAACAATTACTTTAATAATTGGTCACTTGATTTATAAAGCCAGCCTCCATATTAGGTTTTCTACTTTTGATGTTTACATTAAATTCTGAATCACCTGGGGTTCAAAATAAACCAATGATTAATTATACCATCGAGATGATTAATTTGATAGTGACATGCTAATCTCGATTTATGTATACGTATGTCAGATTTGGATTTTTTCGGTTTGTAATTAATTCTAACTTTTAACTTTTTTAAATTTGAGAAATTAATAGCAGCGAAATACAATTCATGCTATGGTTGTTTCTCAAAAAACATCGCACTTGATATCGTAGAAGACGACAGTGAACTGTGAACTACCAAAACCAGATTTAACTTTTGCCAGAAAGATAAAACTTCTTCTGGTGAACCTCGAACGTCGCTTTTTACCTTTGTTGAAATTTCTTGGTCTCAATCCAAAAGATCAAGACGAAACCAAGACTTATTTAATTCTTGGTTTAATCAATTGAAACGTACACAAATTTTGGTCTTGCTTTCCTGGAAAATGGATTAGTAGAAGTCCAATCAAACGATCACCACTTTAAAAAGATCTTTGCCTCTTTTCTTTTTAACCTTCTACTATTAAATCGAAAGTTTATTTAACTTTGACCAATAAATAACAGAAAAGTGCAATTTATTCTATAGTTGTTATCATAGATGACAGTTTGGTAAAATATGATATTATTCTTCTGGGAGACCTTTGGACATCTATCTTTTACTAATTGAGTGTCTTGGTCTCTACTGCATACTACTTCATAATATCAAGACAAGACCAAGACTACTGTGAATTTTGGCTTCGAGTTTAAATCTCATATTTTGACAAGATTGAGGCTGATGTGCAAGTTTCAATCTTGATCAAGATTTCAAAGAATCTAAAACCAGGTCGTTGATAAATGTCGTATCAAAAATCTTTAGTCTGTATTTTAATCCATAATTCTTTGTGCCAGTTTGATAACTTTTATTCCAGAAAGTTTTTGATAATTTTTACCAACGAGATAAAAAACTGAACGACATTTTGACATCGATCTTCTTGACCTTGACTGTAAAGTACTGCAAAATATCAAGACAAGACCAAGACTAATATGAATGTTGACTTTGAGTTTAAATTTTGAATCTTTATATTCATTTTTGATCTGGAACTTAGAAACCAAAATCGAAATTGATGCGGAATTTTGGTCTTGATCTAGACTATATTGATATTGATTTAATAGAATTATTTATTTTTTGCTTTACATTTGCTTTTGTTTGTCAAGTGAGATATCACACGATTATAGTTGGTATTTAAAATATTTTAGGTTGGAAAATGCGTAAAATGCCCCCCTGAAAATATTAATTGTGTTTCAGAAATTTAAAAAAAATAATTAAGGACACTTTTCATTGAAATACACTGTATAATAATTATCACAGCTTTAATAATCAACAAGTACACACTAAGAATTTTAAATTTTTCCTTATGACAGTGTCCTTCTGATTATTACTAAAGGAAGTCACATTTGTGTTTTTAATTATTAACAAACGGAAATTAATTTTTGTAGAATTCCATATAAGACCTAAAGAAAATCACTAAAAAATAGATGTCATTGTAATAAAACTGATGGCATTGAAATTTTTCTTTTTATGCTAAAATACCAATTAATTGTTCGCATTAACCTAGATAATTGTCAATCGTTTAAAATTATATATGCTTTAAGTAAACAATTTCTTTAATCACATAAATTCTAGTGCTAATTAAAATTATATTTTCCCTAAACGTCATATCCACCTGAGAAATGTTTAACAATTTATTTCCATTTTTATGCGTTTATGGAAATGGTTTAGAATTTAATTACCATTATATGTCATTCGACAACACATTTATTAATTAAAAATGTTTCAATATTACTAGTAGGTGTTGAAAACAAAATTATTAACAAGTGATGATGATGATGTAAAGTGTTAGGTTGAATTTAAAACAATTGATTTGAATACGTATATTAGCGATTGTATAAATCTTATCGTTACGTTTACGTTAACATACATAGAAACGCGTTAAGTTTACAAAAAAAATAAAGTGTTAGAAGTGCCAGGCCGTCTGCCAATCTTCAACATGGTATGTGCATGTGTGCGTGTATGTACATACATACAACGCATGAAACATTTCTGAGAGTACTTTGTTGCTTTTGTCGTATCCTCGTCTATCAATTCGTATATTTTTAGTGCACTCATGTGCATTGACGTTTGTTGTTACCAGGCGCTTCGATCAGCTGATATAACGTATACAGTGGTCGAAGCGCAACCAATCAGCTGATCATGTATCCCCCACCCGCAGTATCCGGAGGCTCCGGGACACGCTGCTCTCGCCGGTTCTATGGCAATGCCGATCATTTCTAAGCTCAGTTAGCCGCTTCACTGTGTAGAGTTTAGTTACAACTAGTTGGTTAAGTCTTCTGTTGTAATTAGTAAAATTAATATACAGTGATTTATTGGATAGTTTTTAAACTTCCATTGCCGCTAACTTATTGCTTTCTCCTTTCTCGTGCGTACCTCTCTTCTGTATTTCCTTTTCGATTTTTCAAATTAAGAATATTTGACGAATTTTAGAACCTAAAGTGATAAGTTATTTTGTTGTTTAGTGAATCTTATTAAGTGAATTTTATTCAATTTTAAAATTTTTCTTGTGTCAATGAGCACAAACTTGTCGATAAAATCAACAAGTGCGGGGTGTTGTAAGTGCAGGACCAATTGTTGGATTCGGCCAAGGCGTTAATTGTTGTAGCAACAGGGTTTTAATTTAGCCGGCAAAATTCCGGTAGCAAAAGAAAGCCTCGGTCCTGCCCACGAGGGGACTATAATGGGTCACATACAGCAGAACGTAAGTTTTCTTTTTTGTTTTCAACCCTTGTTTTAGTTATGGGATTTAAATTGATAGCGCCATGTACGGACATGCGCTTTTGAAGCGATTCGGCAAAATGAGATTTTATACACTTGTTGACTTGTTTTTGCTGCTATTGATAAGGAATGATCAGAAGATTTTGCTTTATCACGCAAAGATAAATATTGACCAATTAAATATTTGCATCTGTTAGATTTTGATTTCATCACCGACAAAAATAATAACTTCAAAATTAGGTATTACGGGCAAAATGATGCTAATCAAATTTGAACATGATTAATTGATGACGAATTCTAAATTTGTTTTGATGAGTTTTGTTTTTAAAATATTCCAGAAAGATATTGCTTAAGAAATTTAGTATATCGGAGATTTTATAGAATGGACTAAAGGTCAAAATAAGTCCAGGTGATTTATTAGAATGTGTTTTTCATGACCAATTGTTTATTATATTGTTATTGCTCATTAGCGTTTTGTTTGTAAGGCAATTAGAGACTCCAAATGAGATTTTGAGCAAAATTAGCCTTTGTCTAAAACCTGCAATGAATACATCTAGTTTACCGGTTGGAAACTTTTACAAAATATGGTCTTTAGAATCACCATCGGAAATATTTCTTGCTGTGTTCTTTAGAAATGAAAATTTAATATTTTGACAGTTTTGAACAAAGACCATCAGTTCTAGTAGTAACCTCTTTTGAGTTAAATTTGATCTTTAAACAATTTTGGAAGACATTTTATATAGCAGTTACATTTCTACATTCCACAAATAATGACTTTTGACCTGTCAAAAAGATAATTTTAGATTCATAAAACAATGCCCAAAATAGAATTTTATTATTGTTGCGCATCAAGATGTTTTTTTAGCTACTATTAAAAAGAAGTAAAATGTCTGCAATCCATAGACATGTTAGAAATGTAAGCTTTGATCTTGGCTTCCCCACTTTGGTAGAACATCAAACTAATTTTCTTTCTAGGTAGGTTTTGGAGCCACAACTTAGATTTTTTAAATAGATAAACAGAATGGTTTGGTACTTTTTGGGCAAAATTTCTACTGAGTCAAAAATTTTAAAAATTGTAAAACAAAGATTTATAGTTTGCTTCTTCATAGGACTCTAAATTCGCTGCATGGAACAATGAAAATTTACCATGGCTTGCACAACTATAATTGTTTATGGGCAATATGGAAAATTACAAAAACTGAGAAATTAAAATTCCTCGGCTTCTTTGTTCTTCCATGTTACCCGGGTATTTTTGTACAAGAAGATTTAAATCCAGTTTGAATCTTAAAGATATAATTTTGTACTTATAGCCTTTTAGATAATCTGGGAAATGGAAAAATTGAGAAATCGTAAAACTGCCCAAATGACTTTTTCATTCTGTCATGAAGCTTGAAACTCTTTCACAAGAAAATTAAAATCTAACTTGAGACTTACAGATATAATTTTATATTCTATGGTCTTTTTGGATAATCTGGGAAATAAGAAAATTGAGAAATTTCTTGGTTTCTTTGTTCTTTCGTGTTACTCGGGTATTTTTATATAAGAAAATTAAAATCTAGTTTGAGACTTACAGATATAATTTTATATTCTATGGCCTTTTTAGATAATCTGGGAAATTAGGAAACTTGAGAAAGCGCAAAACTGCTTGAATTTCTACTTTTTTTATTCTTTCGTAGTTTGAATCTCTTACACGAAAAAATTGAAATCTCGTTTGGGTCTTACAAGTGTAATTTTTGTGTGCTATGGCCTTTTTAGACAATTTGGGAAATTGGAAAAATCGAGAAATAGTAAAACTGTTGGGAATCTTTACTTTTTTATTCTTATTTAAGTAGATTGAAATCTAGTTTGAGTCTTATAGATGTAATTTTGTATTCTACTGTCTTTTTGGATAACCTGGGAAATTAGAAAGGATTGAGAAATCGTAAAATTGCTCGGAAATTCAAATCTTTGATTTTTCCATCGAGTTTGAATTTTTCAAACAAGGAGATTGATGTCTGATTTGAGTGTGACAGTTGTAATTTTGTATTCTATGGTCTTTTTGTGTAATTTGAGAAACTGAAAATAATGAAAAACTGAAAGTTTCTTTGATATTTGCTGTTTTGTATTGAACTCGCATTACATTACATAACAGAACTAAAATTTAGTTTTGAACTTACAGAAATTCTATGGTCTTTTTGGGTCATCTGAGAATTTGGAAAGATAGAAAAATCTAAAAATTGCTCTGGTTTTTACTGTTTTGTTTTTTCATTGGATTATAATGTGGACAACAAATCTAGACAATCTGATCACAGCAGAACTAAAATCTAGTTTAGATCTTACAAATGTAATTTTTAATTTTATTTTTTGGGTTAATTGGGAAATTGGAAAAATTGAGAAAATGCTCGAATCTTCACAAATTAAATTACCTAAAAATGTCTGAACTTCACAAAAAAAAACAATCGCGAATTATCTGGCTCATTATAAATAGGCAAGGCGAACTTGATTGTTCTCATATTTTAGATTTTCATTTCTCCTGTTGAGATTAGACATTGTTTAACGACTTTTCATTTGTTACAAAAGTACTACACGTGCTGTATTAACACAATCTTGCATAATTTTTATGATCATATTTCATTTTATCCGTGCCCATACATTTCTCATTCGTTTTTCGCCCACGTTTTCTTCAAATGCAATTTCATTTATTTAAAGAAAAATATTGTTCAGGTTTTCTAAAGTTCAACTTCTATTAATTTTTCAAAACATTAAAGGTGTTAATTTTTCATACCTACAAACATTTTAAAATGTCAAAACAAACAATAAATAATAAAAACAGTCAACGAGAGCTTTTAATGTGGCGAAAAATAACAAAGCGTTAATTTTTTCCTCTTTTATAGTGTGACCGGCATGAAAGATTAAACATTCAATCAATAGTTTCAGGTATGCACGTGCATTTTTATTTTCATTGAATTGCTTTTGTTTGATTTTTATTGTTTTGAACATTAATTTAAATTGCGCCTTGAAAACAATTGAAAATAACAAGGAACATTTATTAATTAAAAGGCGGAATTTTCAAAAATTGCAATACTAATTCATGTCGACATTTAATTTATTAAATTATAAAAGTAACCTGAATTTTTCTGAAACGTGGATGTAATAAAATAGCAATCACGACCTCGTTCTGTAATTCTAAATAATTTAAAACGCGACCACAACTATCTGCAATAAAATGCATTAATTAATTTTGCACTGTAGCGAGCTTTAATTAATTCCTTGCCCAATTCTTACTTGAACAAAACTAAAACAATTTATGCTAATAACAAAAAACCTACAGTCACTAATTCAATAATAGAAATGTAAATAAATAATTGGCAGATCATCGCACCACATTTTAGACTGACGCAATCCCGTGGAAATAAACCAACCGACCGAGCCACCGGTGGAGGAAAAATCTGATGCAACCTCTTCGTGAATTTTCTCGATTTCCAAACCAATTGAAAAGTTCGCGATAAAAATTATGATTGTACTAATCTCAATTTCTTTATCAGTTATTGTATTATAATTTTTTATTTCAGAATATTATTATTGAGTTCATAACTGTATTTTATTCGTTTACAGATCACGTCCTTATCCTCTCACGTAATGACTCGGGAAGTTAACTTTTCTTTCTTTTTTTCTTTGTTGAAATAATGTAGCGGCTACTGTGTAATCCATGAACGTGACCTGCTGAACGATTCCCCTCCGATTTCCATTTAACTCTGGGTCAGTCGGATAAGTAAGTTCAAATGCCTTTATAAAGAAGGAAAAACTGTTAATTAAGGAGAATTAAAGTTTTGTGGATTAAAAGGAAAAAGATACGGAGAGACCTTTCAAGAATTTTTTTTAAATTATACATTACGTTATCTATTAGTGTATTTTTTTAAATTCCAAGAGATTATATTGATTGTTACTAATTGAAATAAACGTTTTAATGTCTTACGGTGTGTTCTTTTACCTTCTCTGTTTTGGTTTGTAACTTTATAAACATAAGTTAACTCTTTATAGTATTTAGACTTGAAACCAAAAAGGTCAATTATTTTTTTCTCGATCACATCGCATTAAGATATTTATCTAGAGCAATTATTTTAATTTAATTAACATTTACTTCATAATTGTTTAGAAAAATTGCTTTAAAGAGTCTTGCTCTTTTTTTCTTTCTGTTGCCTCAATGAATTTTCAATCTTTTATTTAAAAGAAGCGTTTTTGCAAAATATATTACTTCGCTTCAAATAGTTAATTAGAACGTTTTTGCTAATGTGAGACTTCATGCTATTTTCGGTTACGATGTTCAATAGGTAGTTCAAAATCTACTATCGACGATGAAACTTGACAAAAACTATTTGCACTCGAAGAATACACGCTAAGGTGGCCAAGCTAAAAGAACGCGTTAGAAGAAATGAATTTGTGCCTGGACAAATAATCAATGATGGACCAGGACACTGTTTGTTTGAAACTTTCTAAGAATACCCCGTATCTTCTCATTGTATCTAATAATAAAACATAAAAGGCTCTATTTTTGGCCAGTAATTTATTTTCTATCCATTATGTAAATGGCAACTAAAGGAAAGAAAACTCAAAAATTATTAAAACAAAACATTTTTGATAATCTTCCTAGCCGCAAAGTTAACACAGAAACGCCAACGCTACCCGCCTACGGATCTCTCCCGCATTAATGTTTTAGTTTTGAAAATCAATTTTGAACGTGATTGTTTGTTGTTGGTGTATCCAAAATATAATTCCTATTAATAGAAAGTTGTTTAATTAAAGATTTAAGTCTTATTATTCAAAAAACACTTGACGAAGTGGGCGAATTAAGACATAAAGCAAAATGGCAAAATAAGTTTTTATTTGAAGAAATAACGTTTTCTAACGTATTTCCATATTTATAAATAACTAGAAAAACAATTAATATTACAGAGTTGTAAAAACTGTTGTTCTCCCACTATCTATTATACACGTGCTGCCGGTTTTGTTATTGTTACTTCAGAAAAATAGCAAATAAAACGGGCAGAATGATGCAAACCCACGCAAGGATTGCAAAGTTCAATATAGGGTCGTGGTATTTTTCATATAAAAGGCCTAAATGGGTTATAAAAATTAATATCGATAACTCAACAATAGAATAGGCTTTTAATCGTATTATTATAGCACTGATTAGGTCTTAACAGTTTAAAATTCTGGGAGTGTTTTGTTGGTCGGGCGTCGAGCAATGTGGCCAATTATCGAGGTTTATGATTGTGACCTTCTACACACGAGCTTTTGCTCTGACCCTGGATAATCCTCAAAACAGCTGAAGCCAAACACGCATCGACTTCATGCAAAAAAAATATCCTTTTGAGAAAAGCCATTGATGGCGATGATGATACTTGAGAGATCTTTTTGTGAAATCTTCGCATTTGTATTTTTCTAAATTTGAAGGAAATGGAAGGGGGAGTCGATTTATTTATCACTTCCTCTCTTTTTGTATTGTAAGAATTTTTACGAGGGGAAAAACTGTGAAAACAAAGCTACTACATTTTTTCTCGTTAAGAAAGAGAAACGTGACTTGTTTTAATTATGGGTATAAATACATATTTGCACTCAATTTGAAAACAATAGCCATAATTATTATTGTTGTAACCAGTGTTATAATAATAAATTCACTTAAATATGTGTTAAGTAAGGATGACTGTGCAAATTGTTATAACTTTTTTTTGTTTTTGCCATAAATTAGTACCTTTTTTGTTTGCTTTGATCCTTATCGACGCTTTTATAAATTATAATGACATACAGGTTGCAGCAAAAAAATTATTTTAAAATTTACTTACAAATCTTATCATCTTATGTTATATTCCTATCCTTTATTAATAGTGAATAGAAATTATACAACTGTCGTGGTTTGTAGGTAAGACAGTTGACCCCTACTATCACTTAAAACGCACTGTTTACTATAATGCGTTAGATAAAGTGTCATTTTTATTTTAGTTTTTATCATATGTACATTACCCTTTAAACAGAATCAAAGTATCAGTTGTGTATCTTATCAATATTTTCTGCAAGTCTAAATTTTTCTATGTGCCTAATCATCACAGTATCAGATTCACCAAATCTGAAATAATTTTAGGTATCTGATATGCTGATCGGAGACTCATCTAGTTATTCAATTCTTTTGAAATCATAAGTCGTTTGCTTTTCGTCTCCGTGAGTTTTACAGTTCTCATCGCTAACCTTCCCCTAAATAGGTTCTTAGCAAGATTTTTGAAATTCATCACCTAAAAAGACCTTTTGTTTTTCTTTCATACAACATAACTTCTATTTCTGGATTTCCAAGATTGCCATTTCGGACTTTTGGACAATGAAAATACAACGTTTGACCTTTCCCCAAAGGGTTCTTATCAACAAAATCCTGAAATCTATTATCAAAAAGATTTTTGTCCTTTCTTCCATTAAACTAACTTCTATTGGTACAGACTGACAATTTTTTGTTTGGATTTCCAAGAGTGACTTATGTTTTTTAGGCAATTGATAATCAACATCATTCTTTTGAGTTATGCAGAATTTCATTTTATGGAGCTTTGTTAAAATTTGGTTTGTGAGCAATTCTTATCCAGCCCCTATGAGCTTTGGTTCTCTTCTATGGCGTAATTTGCTTTTTTCAAAAGTATATTTGGTACGATCCTCGACGTCAATTGCCTGTTTTGGTCAGATATCGAACTTTTGTATGGTTGCTGTTAAGCAAAGTTTGCTTGGTATAGTTTTGCCATAAATTTTACAAAAAGTAGCATAAATGCCGTGAATTTTAGGGTTTTGGACAAGTAAATTGTTATGAACTTACAAAAAAGTTATCTGCATATCGACGTTTTGCTCTCAGGAATTTTTTCTACATTTTTCGATTTCCACAGAGTTTTTTTCCTGAAAATCGGAAGTTTTAATGGTCTGGGTTTTCTTGCGTACAAATTTTGAATAAATAGCTATTTTGGCATCTCATAATCTTTGGAAACGTCTGACTATTGATGAAGTTTTTAATTTTCATCAAAATCTTAAAAAGGGAAAAGCGAGTTTTTGCAACATTCTGAGCTAGTGTAAAGTTAGATTTTGTATCTTGCTTTTCTTAGAGTTCAGCACAAATAGATTCTAACGCTTTTTATAGATTTTTGTTTGGACCAAGGAAAATTTTTTTAAACAAACTTGCAAAATTCTGAATCTGGATATATTTGGTTTTGCTTCCGTAAGCGTAAATTATCGCAATTATAATTATTCTTGGTTAATGCGAAGTGATTTTTGCAAAATTAATAATTGAGCGTGATTTTAACGGTTTAAGTTTGAAGTAAATCAATTTCTCTTGGTTTTCCATAATGATTCTTTTTGGTTTCATAGCTAAACTCACTTAGATTAAATATCCAAGATCTACATTTTTCCCTTCAATGCAAGGTTTCGAGTTTTGGTCTTTTGGGAAATTTTATCTTCAAGATTTTTGGAAGCTATCAAACTAGATTTATATGGTTTTTGCTGTTCTTGTTCAATATAACCTTCGTGGATTAATTCTTTTAAGGAAAAAATTTTTGGATTCTTCAAAAATGGTTTTTGCACATTAGTTAGTTTGATATTCTTTGATAAACATACATCTATACCTTCTTGGTTTTTTAAAAAAATAAAATTATTCTTTTGGCAAATAAGTAATTTTGATGTACCTATTATTTTGCACAGTTTCGATCACATTTCTAGGTCGCTTGATTATTGTTTCATGAACATGCATTCCAGATGAAATAACTATATCTTCTTGATTTTTTAAAAATAAATTATTTTATGGAAAATAATTCATTTTGGTGTTATCAAAAGGATACCTAGTATTTTGCACGGTTTTGGGCAATTGGGTGTTTGTGTAAATAAAACTTTTTTTTGCGAAATTTTGTATAATAACAAGATCTATTTGCCTAAACGGTTTTTCTAAATCGGAAACAATTGCTTGACAGGATACTTTTCTTGATTCTCAATGTTTAGCAATGTTTCAACCGCTTTAAGCTTTTTTGCTAAATTTTTGGAAAGTTGTTAAGGTAGTTTGTTAAGAACTATTTATGATCTTTGTTTTTGTTTTAATGAAGTAGGTGCAAATCCCTTGATCTAATATTTCCTTTGACTTCTCAAAAACCATTTTTGAGAAATTCTGAGAAATTTGAGTTTTGTGAGCAATTTAAAACGATTCGATTCAACTTAATTACTTCTAAAATATTATTTAAGAAGACTGGTAAATTCTGTTTTGTTCAAAAAGAAAACTGATAAATCTTGGTATACAAGAAGAAAGATAATAAAAGAGAAAAAATGAGTTACACGAAACCGAGCATTATTAGGAATAAATTTTTATTAAATCAATATCACAAGAAGGTCGGGAAGTTTTCCATTATATTAAACTAGAAGTGGCAATATGTCAACAAGTTTGAAGCATGAAAATGCTCTTATATATTATAACAGAATTAAATCACATCACAGATCTGACGATGGTAGGTATTTTTTTCCCTCAATCTTTAATTTCCGCCCTTCCATAAAGAATCTTTTATTCAAATAAAATCGCATATTTCCTCTTAAGCTATTCTTAGAGTCTTATTTTTTATTGAATTAAAAAGGGAGTATTTTATGGCTTTCCCATATAATAGTCGAGTCCGTTCTGAAAAGGTCGTAATATATTTATTTAATAGAACAGGAAATAATTTACCCTCCACCTCTTTGGCTTTTGGTTAGCTGTCCCTTCTGTATAATAAAAAAGATGTTTACATTTGATTTCTTTCAAAAAGGTGATTGGTTTCACTTTTGCTTTTCACATTATAAAAATGGCCTTGAATTCTCGATGACGACTCATTAGTAATTGAATATGCAACGCGCCGTCGGTGTCGCCCGACTTGGTAATAAATAATGTAAAGTGCACTTTTGTTGCAGTAATGTTCATGGCCGTTCATTTGAAAGTTCACACAAACAACAGATCTTTATATAAAAAATTCTTTAAAGTTCTCTCGGAAGGGTTCGATGCAGGGGTGCAAAATTATTCCGATCCATAAATTTTCAGTTAAATAGCGATATCTATTATCTTACAGGCGCAGAGACTCGACGTTTCCTCTTGGATGATTTCGGCAGATGTTAGGACATCTCATTTAGTCAGTGAAATGCTCATTTAGAGTCCACCAAGTGAAATTCAACACGGCCGACTAAAGAAGTTTTAGGTTCACCGCTTAATCTAATTTGTTTTAATGCTTCCACCCTCGTCGACTCCCTCTTTTGAGACTTTGTACGTATGCACGCATGTGAGTGTGTGCGAGCGAGCGCGTGAGGATTAAAGCTCATACAAAATGTTAACTATCTTATGGTGGTACATAATATAATACTTAATACCCAGAGTAAATGGGTGTTAGATAAGTGGGTTAAACTCCTCTAATGCTTACACGTGTGTGAAAGGGATGAATATTAAATTAGCCTTTAAATATCTGTTTGAGCCTACTCCGCGCATGCATCACTATATACGCACACGCATTTGTTTTTCAACTCTTTTTTTATGACTGGAACTTTGTTATTGGTATTACTTTATTAAGCGGTTTACGAAATGTAAAATGAGGAAACTTTTCTTGCATATTAAACAAGTTATTTTTTTATTGGTGCAATTAAATCTCTTGTGTACCAATCCATTATATATCATTTAAAATTGTTTTATGGTTGTACTTGTGCAATAATATCAGTTATTTTGATAATTACTCGAGTAATTTGGAAAGGTTAGTAACATTCCTAGCATAAATTACATTTAAAGATTTTTAAAATGTTGTTTATAACAAAATGCACTCTGCTAGTTAATTGGCGGTCTTGGGCATGCATCAAGAGTTATTTTACTACTTGAAACTTTTTTTTTAGTATGAATCATAATACAGAACTTTATTTTTGATTGTGATGTTTAATAAGTTTAAAACATTAGTAGGTCAAAATCCACGTTTGATGATAAAACTTTACAAAAACCATTTTGAGTGGAAGAACACACACTAAAAAGACCAAACCAAGAGAACGAAGAGCGATATTTGTTTTTAAAATTGTCTAGAAGAGGTAAAGTTGTGATAACTTTTGGGTTAGTTGACCAGGCAGTCAAGAGGCTATTTTAATCACTACTGTCATGTATTTTTTCAAAACCAAGACAATCGACTGGCAGATGTACAAGGAATATATTTCCAAGTCTTCTTTACAAAATCAGAATCAATCTTACTTGATTTTATCCATCAGGTGAAGTTCCTTTGAAAGAAGTCTAAATTGAAGCTAAAAATTCTAGACCACTGGATTGGTAGTGCAAGTCGCCTACGGCAGCCTATCGTCGTACCATGGCGCTTTCTTTTAGACGCAGAAATAATTTTGTAATGGTGACAATCTGAACAGTTTGTTTGTACATAAATTTCAAAAATTACAACTTTCATTGTTGAGTTTGTTTTGTTACTTTTTTATATTTTCCCGTATGAATGATTTTATTGCATAAAAGAAATTAATCAGATAATTTGTGGGATTATCCGATTACGGTCGAGTTATTTTTACTGGTGCTAAAAATAGAACAGTACAAAGAGCCACTTGCTATTATTTTTATTGATAGTAAAATGGGAACACAAGGATGGCTCCTTACCATGTTTATAAAATAGAATTCATTATTATTATCATCATAAGTGATCTTTTAGGTTGAAAGATCCAGAATTTATTGCTATTGTGAAAGAATGAGGAAAAATACTAAATTCCAATTTTTATGGCAGATCTTTAAATTCTTAATTACCAGGGGCGCTTCGTAAATGACCATGACTTTTTTTATGGAATTGTTAGTTATAAATTAGTTTACCAAAAATGATAATTAATTCATTAATTGCTTTTGATTTATTGTTATTGCTTTTAAATAAACGCGCTTAATAATTCTAACTGCTATATAACATCTTTGTTCCCTTCGAGTGGTTTAGAAACAGAATTAGAACCAAATTTCTTAATTTATTGTTTTTTTTTTGTAAATGGTAGCAATAAACTGAAAATGTTTAACTAATACAAATGCCACACATCCTTGTAATCTTAATTTAGAACTTTATCTGTTTTGAAACCACACTACACATGCTTATGTGTATGTGTGTGACCTACATTATTTATTTGCCAAATTTTTTCATTTATTATTACTATAATAATGTACACATTACTGTTAAGAATTAATTTGTAGCAATTTTAAAAAACATCCAGTTTCTTTTGAAACCATCTTCGTTAATACAACGTTAATGTTTACAATTCCTATAAATATTTGCATGTGATGATAGATTATCGATATAAGATGCCCTTCGATTTGTTTAGACGTTGTATGTTATCGACAGCCATATTTATACTTCATTTTTAGATATACTCGTACACGCGCTGACCATATTAATTATCTTATTTATTGCTATCACTCTTCAAATATTATTTATTACAGAATTTTAATAATAAACCAATTTGAACTCTATTGTACCTCGTCAGTACGCCCTTCTTTAATAAAGAAGTAAAAAAAAAGAAAACTAAGGCAATCATCTTGTAAAAGTTAATACGGCATAAACTTAAGCGTAAACAATATCAAGGTTGGTTTATTTGCAAGATCTATTCGAGTTTCAGAAATAGCTGCAAAATGAACACGATTCTCTCTCTCTTCTAGTTATAAAGTGATTTGAAAATTAGAGCGTGTTTACTAAACCGTATAAACAAGTAGAAAGAGAGAGGAAGATACTATTAACTAACCGATTTTAATACTTTTCTTACGTTTTGATTAAAGTACTACATGCTTGCATTATTTTTTTCCTTCTCTTCTCTAATGTGTATAATTTCCAACAAACTAATTGGTTAAATGTCGAAAATGCTATAAAAACGCACACATGCACATGAAAATTATTACAACACTCGAAATCAAGTTTGCGTAAACGAGTAGTTTGGTGATTACATTATTTATTATGTATGTAGTAGTTAGCTGTTATGGTCAAGAGATATTTGATAACTTCTCGCGCATAATCAAGGAAAAGGTGAAATTACAACTTCAAAATTACTCGAACGCATATAAACAGAAAAAAGTATTTAATCTAGTAACCATTGAATGGAACGCATTTTTATGTTTGTCACTTCATCATAATCACCTTTTGCTCAAAAAACTTCCTTTCGAATCACTTTCTTTGAAAGAATCTTTGTTTATCGTTTCTTAAGTTATCTTTTGTTATTTGGGAAATTATTCTCTTCCTAACAGAAATTATCAGCCCAAATAACTGAACTCGAATCTTCTTTACAAGAATCTTCAAAATTCTCTGAAAAATCGAGGCATTGAAAGGTTTCAAAGAACGTTTAACTTTAAATTCACAGATTTGAGAACTCTCCTTCGTTAAGGAAATTCAGAACCTGAGACAGTCAAGATTCAAATGATATCCCCTCCCAAATCACTTGAGAGACTTGTTCAAACGGAACACTCCTAATGTGACTGAAGATTCTGAAAATCTTGAATGAAGTAAAACATTTTTTAGAACATCAAGTTTATGCTTCACGTAGACGACTATCCTACCTTGTTGGTCACTTCGACAGTATCGTTATGGAAATCCCACAACTTAAACTTTATTTTGGAGTTTTCTGCCAAGGGAATCTATTAACTACTTCCAGCATCATGATTGAGCTTAAATGAACACCAAGAGGCTGCAACAAAGTAGGATTACCAAAGAAACTGGTAAAATTGAGCTGAGCATCTTTCCCCAATGTTGGAAACTGACGTACAAAGACAATTTCAGATAAAAGAGGCAATTGCAATCAATTTCCAATTTGAAGAAATGAAATATGGAAAGCAGAATTTAGCTTGTGGAGGATAACCAAAATGTCACGAAACAAATAACTGACAATGTAGGAAATTTGATTTCCGAGTTTTTATTCAAAACAGACAGGTTGCAAAACCGACAAAGAGGACCAGACATAGAGGATGGTTCTCGTTGGGTTCTAAGAAGCTTTCCTTGTTCTGAAAATTTTATTCTTGTTAGGGTTTAAAAACACTTGTTATCTCGGACTTCCCGGAACGCATCAAAAACTAGAATGTCTGAATGTCAAGGAAGTGGAAATCTAATCTGCAACGCTGAATTCTATAATGGCAAAACCGTTTGTCGCCAGTTCTATGGGTTTTGGAAGCTTTCTTCATCGAGGAAATCCAGAAACTTATCAGTCACCAGGTCAGAAATATTCCTAGATACTATCTTTTGGTAAGAAGACTTGGGTAGATTGCAATTGCAATTCTTTTATTGGCCATAGGTCAACCTTTCCGGGAGTTAGTGTAGAGATTAGTTTTTGGACATCCTCGACCATCCAATGGAGGATTTTTTTTGAAATTTGTAATTTTAGATGCCGAAAGGCAATTTATTTATATAAATTTACGGTGATGCCATCTTGTAGTTTCTCAATCTAACCTTTGCATTAACTGTTAAAATTCTTCATATTTCGACTGCTTTAGCAATTTAGAATAACGAGAATGTTTAGGCGGAGGATAACTAAGTATGGGATAAGAGGTGATCAAATTATTAGTAAAAGTTACTGTATTGGTAAACTCTTTGCAACAATTTAGTCTTGATTAGGATAATTTTAAATATCACGTTACGTCACGATTTTTGTTCCTTAATGCGACGAGAATAAGTTGTTCAAATAACTGTTTAAGAATCGATTCAAAAATACCGTAAAATCAACTTTTTCCCGCATCAATAAAATCTGCATTTTAATAACGATAATGAATTCTAAAGATGCGTGATCTTTTTAATGCATACACCTTAAAACAGCTCCGCGTGCATGAATGGTTTTTGAAAGTGGACATATTACATTGTTTATTACCTTGTTCAAGAGAGTCTATGAAACCGGTACAAACCTGTTCGGAATTTTAAAAACAAATTTCGAGGTCTGTGATCTTCTAAAAAAAATGTTAAACGGATTAAGAGCATTTTTGGTCTGCACTCTATATTCTGTAGGAGAAAAATTTAAAAATAACCTCAATCTGCTTCGATTACAATACTAATTGTCGTTAAGTTAATTTTGTTTTCTGTATGTATTACCATAATTTGAAACTGTTAAAAGCGTGCTCGTTGATTGTTTTTATTTTATTTTTTGTTTTATTATTAGAATCATTTCGTTTGAGTTTTCTTTTGTTGTTAAATAAACTTTCTATTTTTCCCGAAAAAGTGGGTTAATAAACACAAAAATTTCTGCTTTATGTTGTTAGACACCATTAAATGTTATGATTATGATCTATTACTAATTTTAAGGTTTTACTTTCTTTTAATTCTATGTTCTGTTACAAAGTACATATAAAATTTTGACTTTTATTAATTTTCTTTTTTTTTGTTTCAGGTAAGTTCCAGATTTGCTATTTAGTTTCTAATTTACCCATACATTAGGTAAGTTTTTTTGAATATTAAAACAGAGCTGGTTTTAAAATATTTACAAGGCGTATTCCAAAGCGGGGGGCGATGGGGCGATTGCCCTCCAAAATATTTAATCTAACATATGCACCTTAATGTATCGCGTTTTAATATCTCACCCGATCATATTTAGCTACTGTTAAACCTAGATTTGAAAAACTGCCAAGCTTTGTTATGTCCAAGTAGAAATGTTTATATTCTACTCTGTTATCTGAACACTAATCATGATGGCAATGAACAGAACAGATATTAGATTATTTTGGCTTTTGAAAGTTGTCCAAATCGCTCAGCAAGAACAAAAAATGTATGACTTTATGATCTGCAGGTTTTTTTTTTGCTCAAATCAGCGCTACTTAATTCGTGTTGACTTAGAATGCTGCAGGCGAAAATAACAATAAGAGCGACAAGTAAACATTTTCTTGGCATTTGTCGCTTTTAGAGTTAGATATTACATCAAATACCGTGTCGTCTAAAATACGGAAAGGCAGTTTTCCCGTTTTAACATCAACATTATATGTATGCAGATTTAAATTTCTATTTTTGACCACTAATGAAAGAAAATAAGCATTAACTCGTATTGTGCCTTGTGTCTGTCTATTTTATATACTGGGTGTTTCACACCCAATTAGCCAAACTGAAGGAATGCATTGCTAATGTAAAAATTTGATACAGTTTAAAGTTTAGATGAAACCAGCTACAGATTTCCCTCGATAAGCAAGTAAGTTTTTTAAGTTTTTCTAATTTATGATGGTAAGTTTGGAATTACTAGAGTATTTGCGCAGAATTTGCCATAGGCTCTTGATTATTTTCTTTGTTGTTCAAATCAGCGAGCTCATTTCTTTATAAATATTAGTTAGTGAAAACATTAGTCGTTTTGGTTTTTTTTGCAATTATTCATAGAAGTGTCAAAAATACTTCTTAGTAAGAACAAAAATTAGTTTTTGCAAAGAGGTTAGTTCTTAATGGATACTGATAGTTTTGGCGGGTTTTTTGCAAGTATTGGGAGGGTTGTCCAAAGTACTTTCCAACAAGAGCAAACGTTATTTTGGCACAGGATTTGCCACAGGTTCTTGGTTAATTCTTATTATGCTCAAATTAGCGAGCTTAATTCTTTATAAATATTATTAATTAGAAATTTTAATAGTTTTGGGTTTTTTCTGCAAAGTTACAGAGAGCTGTTCAAAGTACTATCCAACAAGAGCAAAAGATGTTTGCTTTTGCCAAAAACTTATTTTTGTGATTCATACTTTTTTCTTTTGGGATAAAAGTTTCATTAACAATTTTTTGGAATCGAAACGATATTGATCTCACTTTAAATCCAGATTTTTTTCTTGGTTATCTCTTTTTTTATCCAATTCGGCAAACTCGGTTTCCCGGAAATTTTGATTAAAATAAGCTTCAGACGTTCAAACTCCTTTTGGAAGGTTCTGAATGTTATTCAAAATAATACCCAAGAAGGTCAAAAGTCACAAGGAAGTCAAACTAATGATTCTCAGCTTTCCTCTTAATTATTTTTTCTTGTCGAGCCCATTTTCCATAAATTTTGACTTCAATCCTTGTTCTAACAAGGAAAAAAGTTGTTTACGCTATCGTTTTCAGTTTTTGAAAGAAATCTATTAGTTTTGACCAAACCATTAAAGTAACCACATCACTAAATTGATGTGCTTATGATTATCGATGATAATAATGTAGGTTAGTTTATAACTGAAGTTGTTCTCAACAGATAGGAAGGGAATATTTCTGCAGTAACAAAATGACGTAATAAAAATAATATAAGGTAGTAAATATAATAAATTTCTCATCACAGAAATATTTAATAAAAGGAAAATATCAATTTCCTTCATTAAAAAAATATTTTTCATTGTGACGTCAAACAGTAAATTTATGAAGCCAATTACTCCAAAAATATCTTTGCAAACTCCTGAATAGCGAACCTCATTATGATATTTCAACATAAATCTTTCCCCTTAAAAGGTTTCTAAATTTAACTTCTCTCGACATGGAAAAACAATTTTTAATCTCTATTTAAGCGGGTCGATTAATAATTATTAATATTGTTTTGTTTCTTTAAAGAATATCGAAAATTATATAATATCATCATCTCTAGTTGTCTGGCTACCTCCTCCTCCCTATTTATTTTTTAAGTGGTTTTTATCAGCGAGAGGTTCTATTAATATGAAGGACGTGGGGAAATTGAAATGTTGGGGCCAACGATAAAATAATTAATGAACCTCCTAGCGCTATCTTGCTTGCGCACATTTCTAGATAAAGGGGGAAAAGGGACGTTTGTCGTCAAGTAGTGACAACCTTAACTTGTTTACCAAACCGAACGTAATCCGTTTGCAATTCATTAAACTTGGCTTTCCATTGATTTTACTGCAATTAAGGTTCGTTAACGAACCAGCTTTTCCGTTATTAATTTTGATTTAATATTTCTGATGAGAGGATTTTGAAAAAAAAAGTCTTCTCGTTTTTTAAAAAAATATGTTATCGTTTCTGTGTTTCTTTTACGCTGATGGTAATTTATTGCGATGACGACATTATTGTTGTTTTGCTCAAAATTTTATTTTTCTTTCAAGATTAAATTCCGCTTTGGGTTTATGCAATAATAATAATAATTTTAATAATAATATCGATAGTTCGAATAAAAAAAAAACTTCTCAATTTTCCTATTAATCAATTTTTAAATTGGTTTAAAAAACATGTCTCTTAAACTATTTTAACAAGCGAGCTTGTATATTAATTTAGAGTTCATTTATGTAGGTCACTCGTAATATTATATAACAGATAAGGTTGTTGATGACTTGTGACACTCGCTTTTTATTAACTGTTTTATTTTTTTAATTTTTTATGTTTAACCTGCAGTTGGTACGAAACCTATTTTTAAAGTTCGAGAGGATATACGTACATATAATTGATTAAAACTACTGCGGGCTTACTCGTTAAATATTTTTTAATCTTCTTTACTATTGTTTGCTTCACATTGTGTTTTTGCACTTTTTATAGTATTTATGATTTTTAGTTTTATAAGCAACCCCTTAACTCTTGCCCAACGAAACCATTTAGCTAGTCAGGGTCACTGTAAAATTGTTCTTCCGAAAATCACTAAATACATTATTAATTTAATTCATCTTATTCTTAGGATATTCATTCAATGACATCGTCGCTGTTACTAATATGTAAACACAACCCAAGCATGTAACCGAAATTCGAACTTGAATACACTTAAGTGCCTTATATAAATTATTTTTGATATTGATGTAAACCGGTTTTACTGTGATTTATATAAATCAGCACCGTTAATTTTCTCCACCTCGAAGTGGCGACGAGGATGGGAAAACAAAAATTACATTGATTGTTCATTAAGTTTGTGACGCTCTAAATTCTGTATGAAGGAAGTTACATTTTTCAGTTAGCAAAACCTTTTTTATCACACGTACGGTTTCTGAATTGTCATCTATGGTACTCGAATGAGGACACCCTGTACATATCTTGAAGATCAGCACGACAAATCGAGGTTTTTCTCATTAGAGACAGTGTTATATTTATTTTTGAGCGCATAAATCTGTAAATTACATTTGCTCTAAATAATAAAAGTATAAAAGCAGAACCTATTTCACGGTTATAATAGGATAAATCTTTCCCGTTTTACTGTTGCACATAAATATACTACGTGCTCTTGAAGCTCCTTTCGTTAAAACTAAAAGCTCTTTTCAAATACAGAAAGCCCATTTAGATTAAGAAGAAACATAAAAGTAGAATAAATAACATTCCTGTCAGCGATGCTACATTCTTATTTGAATAATACCTGAATATAAAAGGTTTTCTTCCATTTTCTTTGATGATTTTTATGAGTTATTACGAAGGACTGGAATCTAAATTATAAGAAAATGTACTGCCACTGCCTTGGTATTGTTTTCTTCCTGTTAATTTGAAATTTTATCGTTGTTTTGCTTTGTTATTACTGTTCTATAGTATGCATGTATATCTACACTTCCCTAGCTCAAAAGAAAACATTTTTGTTTCTT
Organism: Ignelater luminosus; assembly: GCA_011009095.1. Lineage (NCBI taxonomy): Eukaryota > Metazoa > Arthropoda > Insecta > Coleoptera > Elateridae > Ignelater > Ignelater luminosus. The sequence continues at coordinate 39,799 of VTPC01002921.1, read as the reverse complement.
GTTGTTTCGTTTGATGTTCTGTAAATGAGCTTCTCTCCCTGCACTCGGCCAAATTCTAATTACTTCTGTTTGTTTACTATTTACTTATGTAAAACGTCGAAAATTGAAGTTTGAGAACTTTCCTAATAAGTTCTCATTTTTTTTCTATATCCTCAGCGTTAAGTGAGAGGAAAATTAATTTCTTAATGTTTCCTCTGTGTACAACATCATAAAGGTTCTATTCGGCTTTTAGTGTGGCTGACATCCGTGAAAATCCCCCTTTAAAAAGCATTTACGGACAACAAACGATAATAGAGTGACAGTGATAAACCGTCCTTAAAAGCAGCAGTAACAGCTACACTGGAGAAAAACTTTTTTAGAGATAGCTAGAAGAGAACTCGATTTGTCCCATTTTACTTTTTTTTTTGTTTTAATGGTTCTATTATTTTTATTTAGATTAATCTGAAATAATCGGGCACGTATTTTTTTATCTAACGCTGTGTGTTATTCACCCACTAACACTGAAACAAAAAATGTTCTTTATCTGGACTTTTTGACTCACTTTTTAATAAAACGATAAAACCTCTTTTCGTGGGTGATTCATTTGAAAAACAAATAAAAGTTAATAAAGCTAGTAACACAGTTTTCATAAATTATAATGAAAAATTCAACAAAGAAATTGAAGCCATTGACTCTTTATCTCTTGTTTATTAAGAGAACTTTGAACTTTAATAAAACCATCATAAAAAGCCAGTGACATTTTAGGTTTTTATTTCAATTATTTCTTTATATTTCTGTCGCATATCATTAATATAATGAATAAAATTGATAAAAAAAATTATGAAATTGCGTCTTTAATAAATCTTAAATACACCTAAATGCATCCATCATTTGTGTGCATTTTATGCCAGAAATAGTATCCACGTGGAACTATGCAATATTTGCTTGTGTTGTTGCAGTTTCTACTGATAAAAATATCCGCTTCCTCCCCCACTTTTTACAAGAGTTTAGCTAACTTTAACTTTTGATAAATTTCCAAAACACAAAAAGAAAGCGCATACAACTATAAAAACCACGTGGATTCTTGGAAATGATGATTTTTATTGTTTACATTGTATTTTGAAGATTTTAAGTAATAAAAATGTTGGCTTCGAATTTTAGATTCGAAATTGTTATTTTTACGTAAATCATTTTGGTGGTGTTTTAAAATAAATAAAAAACAGATTAGGATGATATTTCAAATGATCTTTTAATAGGTTTTTTATAATCGTAGTAAAATAGTGTGTTATCGGAGCAAACCAGAGCGTAGTAAAAGATTCTATTGTTTTAAAATTCTTTCAAACTGAAAAACGAAAGTTCTTTTTAGTAAAAACCATAGCAAATTAAATCTTTCCAATCGGAAAGTGGCGACGAGGATGGAAAATAAAGCATAATAATATATAGCATCGACGACACTGCGACACTGGAGAAGAACGGTTGTTGGCACGCAGACAAACAGGTCAAAATCCAAATCCACATAAAATTCTGTTTATTTCTCTCAAAAGCATTTTAGTCGAAACGGACAACCAAGAAACAAACTTGCGAAAAAACTATCCAAACCTGTCTAAATGCTTGCTCTTTAATGAAACCAATGTGTAATAGCTGCCCAAACACTTCTCAAATTATATCCCTAGTAATTCTAGCATATTTTAACCTTTATTACGAAATTTCAGAGCACGCTATTGTAAGTCAGTAATATTTGCTGATTACCTCAGTTATTCCCGGTGAAATTATTTTAGTTCTAATTTCCAAGAAAATTCTAGCATTGTTCCACCCATTTCTAGCTTAGTATTATTACTTAAAAGAATGTCGATTTCATGGTATTCTCGATTTGACAGGTAAAAAAACGAATATACTTATCTTCTCAGCAGGATCTATTGGTAAGAAGATACTTTTAAAACGACTTGTATGAAGAGAAAATTAAATGTTAGAAGACACAAATAATAAGATTCTTATAATCTGATTTAGTATTAAAGCTGTTTCTTTTGCAAGACTAAGAGCAAATAGATACTTACCATCGCAGCCAAAGTTATTGGTAAGAAGATACCTTAAAGCGACTTGTATTAAAACAAAATCAAATCTCAGAGGACATTAAATAAGATTCTAACTATATGATTTTGTATCAAGGATGATTTTTCAAAACCAAAATCAAATAGCTACTTAACTTCTCAGTCAAAGTTGTTGGTAAGAAGATACCTTAAAACGACCTGTATCAAGGCAAAATGATATCTCAGATGACATTAAATAAGATTCTAACTATATAATTTTGTATCGGGGATGAGTTTTCAAAACCAGAAGCAAATAGCTACTTACCTTCTCAGTCAAAGTATCGGTAAGAAGATACCTTAAAACGACTTGTATTAAAACAAAATCAAATCTCAGAGGACATTAAATACGATTCTAACTCTATCATACTGTATCAAGGATGATTTTTCAAAACCAAAAGCAAATAGCTACTTAACTTCTCAGTCAAAGTTGTTGGTAGGAACATACCTTAAAATGATTTGTATTAAGACAAAATGAAACCTCAGAAGACATTAAATAAGATTCTAGCAATATCATCTTGTATCAAGGGTGATTTTTCAAAACCAAGAGCAAATAGATACTTTTTACCCCTTTAGCCTAAGCTGTTGCTAAGAAGACACTTCAAAAACGACTTGTATAAAGAAGAAATGAAACCTTAGTAGACAAGAATAATAAAATTTTAGAACTGATCTTGCAAGTTCTAGACCAAATAGCTACTTACCTTCTCTGTCAAAGTTATTGGTAAGAAGATACCTTAAAACGACTCGTATTAAGACAAAATGAAAACTCGGAGGACATTAAATAAGATTCTAACTATACTATCTTGTAGCAAGGATGATTTTTCAAAACCAAGAGCAAATAGATATGTACTTACCGCTTCAGCCTAAGTTGTTGCTAAGAAAACATTTTAAAAACGACTTGTATAAAGAAAATATGAAACATTTGAAGACAAGAATAGTCAAACTTTAGCAATCTGATCTTATATCAGAACTGATCTTGTAAGTTGTTGAACAAATAGCTACTTACCTTCTAGTCAAAGCTAGTGGTAAAAAGATACTTTCAAAACAACTTGTATAATGAGAAAATTAAACCTTGGGGAACATAAACAATAAGATTCTAAAAATCTGTTCTTATATCAAAGGTAATTTTTACAAAACCAAGAACAAATAAGTACTTACCCTCTCAATCGAAGTTAATGGTAAAGAGATACTTTTTAAAACGATTTCTATAAATTATAGGGAGATTCAAAAAATCAAAGACTAACTTTGCAGATCCATCAGCTGCAAATGAAGACTTACCTTCTCAGCAGAAACTTTATCTATTGTTCAAGGAATTTCTATCATTGCATCCAATTCAAGGCACCCTCGATTTGACAACTAAAAAACAAATAGAAAAAGTATCTTCTTTCAAAAAAGGAAAAAAATCGATTGTTTCTTTCCAATTTTAGGTGATTCAGATGCCAAAGTATTGCTGAATGTTCTAAAAATAAAAAATAAGTCATTATTATTAGCTTTTGGCTTATCTTTTAAAACAACAAGAGGAACACGTGTATATTTTTCACACGTCCACACACATACACTCACAAATTACAACTATCTCAAGTGAATATGTGTGTGTGTTGTGTATGTGTGTATTTAGCTCTCGCAAATATATAAAATGTGGGGTAGATGACCTCGTAACGTTTGCCACGAGTAAGAATCGGCGAAAATAATTTTAATCGTGTATTTATATCATTACAACTGCGCGATTTAATATCCCGCCAAGCGATTCGAGATTTTCGGCCTTATTATTTTTGCTCGCAGGGATTTTTTCTAATTCTAACTTGTCCTAATTCTGGTTTGCAGGTGAACACATTTAGAGAGAGAAAAAAAAGAGAGAATGGATAATTTTTTAATGGGCACTGAATTTTTAAATGAAGCAGCTGTTGTTGACCTGTAAATATTTGTACTATGTGTGTAGAAAAACACTTGTAGGAAATTTGATTATTGTTGCCAAGATGATGAGGATGTTTTTTGGCTTTCGAACTCATCCATCGGCTCCGTTAACTTGATAAACACCTCGAGAAAAAAAACGCTAATATTAATTCGAAGCGGTGAGATCGTTTTTGGGTTATCTGCTTATCTAATTTGGAACGATGAACTTGTTTTTGAGGTTAGATTTTTAAGTTTCGTTGTGAACTATTTGGTAATTTTTTGTTTGCTATTCGAGTAATAATTATAGTGTGTATAAAATCAATTAAGTGCAAATTGAGTGAGTATATGTTATAAAAATGTCGATTAAAATATTTCTAATGATTGTTTATCTAAATGATTTATATGGTGATTAGCATTATCGTTGTATGTGGTGTAACTTATAAATTATAATGTACTCTACTTAAGGATATTTGAAGAGCTTCTTAGCTTACAATTAGTAGGTTACAAATCGATCATTAGTAATTGAATCTAAAAGAAAAATTTTTCAAATTTTTCGGGCCCCATGAAGGAAGTCGATATTTTTTTCTCATTAACCTCCTTTTGCCAAAAATTAATTCTTGCAGAATGTTATTTTAGTCCTTGTTGCTTATTTCTTACTTTGACCAAATCTCGTATGAGTAATTGTCTAGCGTATGCTTTTGTTCCCAGTCTTGGTTTACGTTACCGAAAGGATTTTATTGACATATAAGTTACAACGAATAAATTATACTGTTTTTCTCACATTTTGATATTGCCATCGTTTTGGCCCCTGTTGGTTTATTATGCCAAGAGTTCCTACTAGTCTTCTGATTTATTTTCTATCACAATATTTCATGGTCTACCTTAGTACATTTTTATTCGGCAGTCAAAATATATCAAAGGATTTTATTTCTTAAGTAGTCAGGAAATTTTATTAATTATTATCGTATTTCAAGTAACATGAATTGCTTATTTAAGAGGTTATAATAAAGGTAACTACTTTTAAAATCGTTTGTTAAGGATAAGTCTAATTTATATGAATGCAAATTTTCTTTTATTTAATTGTATAAAAGATGACTGTTAAGATATACAACGTTCTTTTTTGCACAAAGATGAAACCAAGATTATCTCGGCATTCATAATTTTATCCGTCCAATCTTAAAAGTCTATTTTATTTCAGAGCCAACTTTAATAACTTTTATGTATGTTTGTATTCAAAAATGTTTTTTCCTTTTTTATCCATTACTCAAAACTTTTAGACATTATTATTATATTCTTCTTTTCTAACTTATATTGTTCGTATCCGAAAAAGAAAAAATAGCACTCACATACACATATACACACGCAGGGAAGAATTTATTGTCCTCCAAGTCAAGTTCCTCCTTGCCATCTAAAAATGCCGCAAGAAATATTGTTCTTGCTGTTGTAATTTAGATAAATTGTGGTCCCACCTGTTTCCTCCTTATCCGCTGCTATACTATTAGCTTTTATATGATGAAGGAGATAATATAAAGTATGAAGTGTGTTCTCTTTTTTTTGTTTTCTTTATAATATATGCTCGATGTTATTAAAGTTGGATGAAGAAAGTTCGTTCGTACGCTATTGTTTGCTTTTTATACATTTTGGCAGCACAAAAACGCGGAAGAAATAAATTTGAATTATTTTTACTTGTAATAAGACTCTCCATTGTTCAACTTAAAACATTCTAAATTGGAATGTGAAGCATTTTTAACCTCGACTCATTAAAACTTTTCGATGTTTGATTTGTTTAAAACTTGAAACTTCTCTATTTCGAAATTTCCTTCAAAAATACACGTTCTGGATCTCCTGGAATCCAATTAGATATTTCTAAAAAAATGCCTTTTCTTAAATAGTTACGTGTTCGTCTAATATTTCGGGAAACCAGGAGGCATCTGAAAAAAACATTGGCTTCATATCAAGAATTTATCGAGAAAGTAAACTGCAATCCGGAAGCCGAACGTGTTTTTTATTTAGTATGTAATTTTGTCTTAGAATTGTATTCAACAACTTGAGTAATATTTTTTTAGTTAAATCCAAGCAGATTAATAGTTTTTTTTTGAAATAGACAATTTTATTTCAGGCGAATACTGACACACGTGCACCAAACAAAAAAAAAATATTTTTGAGTTTTCATGTTTTCTCGTTTCACTCATATTTTTGCTTGTTGCGCAGCCAGTGTAAATCGACTAAGTTATTAAATCTTGGAAGACATTGATAATAAGATTCTGACAATTTGATTGTGTATCAAACAGTAAATAGGTAACTTACTTTCAACCGAAGCTATTGGTAAGAAAATCTTGCAAGAACATCTTACTCATTGCAAGTATGAAGAGAGAATGAAGCGTTAGACTTCGTAGATAATAAAATTTTGATAGTTTGATCCTATATCGAAGACTTAGTACTTACCTTCAACCAAAACTATTGGTTAGAAAATACTCCAAAACCGCGATTAATTATTAGAAGCTATCAAAAGAAAACAATCAATAGAACACGTAAATCATTTTTGCAAAACCAAGAACAAATAGATAGAAGATACTGTAAAAACGTTCTAGTTATGAACAAAAACAAACCGTACATTAAATAACAAGATTGTGACAAATTCATCTTGTATCGAAGCTAATCTTGGGCAAACCAAGAGCAAATAGGTTCTTACCTTCTGAGTAGAAGCTTTTGGTAAGAAACTAATCTTTGAACTATTAGAAAAATGAAAGGACAACGAAGTGTTACAAAATTCTGACCATCTCATTTTGTATCAAAGCTTATCTGTTCGACACCAAGACCAAAAATGTACAATCTTACCTTCTCAGCGGAAGCTGCTGGTAAGAAGATCCCTTAAAAACAAAAATAAAGATTGGGATTATAGTCTTATCTAAATCGTAAATATTATAGTGAGTAAATTATTGTTCTATGCTGTAACTTTCCGTGTTGCCCGTATAAATCATCTTTTTGACACCAGAAGTACTAATTCCGATGTTGAACTAAATTTATAATAGAACAGGTGCGTTAACACCGTATTAACTGCATTCTAAAATCTCATTATTTTTTTCTCCTTCAATAGATGCAGCTGCCTCCGAAATTTCCAATTTAAATAAAACCAGTTGTATGAAAAAATTCAAGGGATTAATTAATAATACTAATTTTTGTTAATTTATTCAAATTCCCTTGACGACAAACTTTCACAACTAAAAGCAACAACGTTTCACTTCCTCGTGGAAAAATTTTAACACAAACCTTCGGGGTAAAAGATGGATAATATTGTCATCGATAGATACACACATACACGTTTACAATTCTGCTTGCATGTGTGTGTATGTATGAAATATCAACGTAATGACAAAAATCTACTACACGTGTGCAAATATTGGATCAAAGCCAACAAGCTTTAAGCGCGCATACCCCAATAGAAAGATAAGAATGATGTTGAAATGTGTATGTTTATCGTCGTGGACAGCTTGTAAAACGTTTGGAAAAATTGCATTCGAATTCTTAGAAATTCGGCTGGAATTCTTGGTAAAATTCCATTATATATCAGGAATCAATAAATATTTTCAATTCAGATTATTTTATCTTGTTGTGTAACGACAGGGGAAAAAGCGAAAAACATTTCGTGTTGTGATGTCTCTGTTTCGGATGGGCTGGAAAAATCTCTCTGCTTCCAATTTAATTTCTGTTAAAACTTAAAACGAATACTAAAATGAAAGTTGCAAAAAAGCTTGTAAGAGAGATTGAGTATAAAATGTAGTACAGTTTTTTTAACAAGCTCAACCCCCATTTTAACAAAGCAACTGTCCCTTTACTACTAGCGTGTTCATTTAATATAAAAAACGGAGGGGGAAATAAAGATCTCTTCTACTCTCTGTTCAAATTTTATGCTAAAAAGCTTTTTATGTACAAGAGAACGAACATCTCTCGCAAGTTTTTCTTCTCGTCGAAAGCGCATAAAAATACTTGAAATATACTTTTTTTGCATTTCAATGACAATGATAATAATAATAACAGGTACTTCAGGAAATCGGTCAGCAAGTTCTTTAACTTCTCCCATATTTTTTTACTACAAGACTAAATTTAGACGATTCGTTTTCTTTTTTATTTTTTTCTTTCAAATATTTTTCTTGGCAAAAGTGAAACGTTACATAATTTATTAAATTAAAGTAAATTTGTAAGATAGTTGGCGTTTTGTGTGTATGTTTTTTTTCCTTGTCAGTTTTATTTTTTTAATGGGCCTATCGGTGAAGGATGACTTCAACTTGTGTCATTTACCAAGATCAATCGCATTAGAATGGATAATTAATGACTTGTAAACATAGAGGAGGCTTAGAAAATTAGTAAACAATTTGTTGTGCATTCTTTTTTTCTATTTATAAAAAACAAAATAATTTAACTAATACTAATCAAAAAAGTTTTCAAATGCTATAAGCACAGCCGAAGAGAGACTCAAAAAAAGTTATACGAGCTGAATTTGATAAGTCTTATATTAAAAACCAAAAATGAAAAATTGATACTCCTCAAATATGGCGAGCAAATAGTGAAAATTGCTGTGCCCTAATAGCGAAAACAATTCCATTATTGTAAATGTAATATAAACTAAATAAAGAATCTAAAAAAGTTGTTTTTCAAAGGAGAGATGACCGCACTAGCTCAATCATAATTTCTAATGATTGTTTACCGTTTTCAAAGTAATCATGAATAATGCAAACGAAACTCTATAGCCTGGGTGTAAACAATAATAAAAATATTTTTACGGCATAATTAAATGAAAGTAATTAGAAAGATTAGCATAAACAGAATTGATGATTTTCCTTTAAATGCAACAAGTGACAGGTTTTCATTTATTTCTCCACCTCCTCCATTAACTAACCAAGGCCCCATCGACTGACTTCACCCAAGCAATAAGGAAGACATTTTTGCATTTCCTAGTTATAAAACAAATTGCTATTATATTCTAATCAATCTGGATATTAACCTTATAAAGTCAGTCGACTCTCAGATTTTTATTTTCTCGATTGTTTACATCACCATTTAAATCATAGCAATTATCGTATTTATTAGATTTGCATATTTATCTGCCTACGGCTAGATTGTGTCGCATTTTAATGATTTTTATTAAAGAAATTCAAGTCTGAAAGTTTCAACTAACTGTTTATAACTGGAAAGAGTGGTCCCTAGACTCCACTTAAAAACATAAAAGTATTACAAGACAACCAACCATCTTCATCTTTATTTTACATAAAACCTTAATAAAAGGCGCTTTTAATATTCTGTTCGCTATGATGTTACAATAAAAGAAAGAAGTTGGACACAAAAAGTAATCCGAATGGCATCGACTAGTAGCATTAATTAAATGTGGAAAAACACAAACAAATTATAAAAACAAAGATTACGTAATTGTATTTTTAACAGTTTAATCCCTATCAACCAAACCAAAATATCAGCATACAACAAAAATTTTCTTTTAACAATATACAACGTAGATTCTTTCTCTCTTTTTCTCAGTTTAAATTATAATGATAAGTTTGAGAACGAGATGGAACGTTTTATATGTATCATTCAAATAGATGAGATAAAAGGTTTCTCGTTTGTGGGAGATAGAGATTCGCAAAACAAAACTTGGCTTCCACGTGTAGTATTTAGCTGGGCCATTTCGTTTAAAACCATAACACGTGCCTCACCTATATGCCACCAGCTGCCCATATCAGCACTGCAAAACACGCAGTGGGGCGTACAGAAGCCAAGAAAATAATGTTAATGGAAATGTTGCACGTTTCACATTATTATATTTCTTTTCCTTAGTTAGGATTAGTACTACTGTAATAGTATACGCACCATTCAACTTTAGGCCTAATTATTTTTTCTTTTGTTCTTTTTTTTCTGGGACACGCGTACAAATTATTGCCTCCTTTTATTAGCCCGTTTAATTTATGTTAATTTTATTTATTTATTGTCATCATTTTAAACGACGAAGGTCTTCTTTTCTAGTACAATTATTTTTTCGCCGTGAAGTTTTTTTTAATTAACTTTTATGTCTGCCTGTGTGGTTTTTCTTTCTCTCTCTTTCATGTTGTTTTTTAAAATATAACCCTCAAGTAATTTGTATTTGCATATTAATCATCCTATTAGTGTATGCCAGTAGTATACTCGTATATGCTTTTTTAGATGAATATAAATTGCAAAATAAATCTTTTTGACTAATTTTGTTTAATTTACTGTATGCACATTTACACAATTATAGCATTTTAATATTTGTATAGAATTGAAATTCGATAAGGATACTGCGTACTTTTTAGAGAAGATAAAAAATGTTTAAATGTAAACAACAACAAACACATTTGAGTTTCTTTGTAGATTTACATTGATATCTGATCTAAAATTAATTTTTGAAGCATCCTATATGATATCCCTACCTATAATGTCGGTAAAGCAGATTTCAACATTCGCAAAAAAAAGAAATTTTATGAGGTTAGAACACCTAAGCGAGTTAACGGTTAATCGTTCATTTTTCACGTGGTCTTCGAAGTAGAAAGTTCATTTTTGAAAGCGTATTTTTGCAAACTTTTTTAATCTTACAATGGAAAAAGCTAAATCTTATTCAAAAGATCTGCTAGATACAATTATTACCAAAATAATGATTTTAAACGAAGTGAAATTTAAAAGAAAATATCCTGCAGGTTAAGGGTAAGAAATTCTTAATAAATCTGTTAGGTATCGTTAAAATCAAACGAAATATTTAGAAATAAATATAATTATGAAATTGCAGTCAAATATTTCTATTAATTTGCTAGAAATATTTAAAATTAACAATTTTTCTAGGTTAGAAGCACGTGTTCAAGGTTATGTAATTTCAGATTTTACAGTTGCGCAGCAAGTTTTAAAGAATTGCACACATTTCAAAATACATAAAACTTCTAATTGAAATTTAAAATATTTTCAAGCTAAACGTATATCTCAAGTTATGACTAAGTAAAAATGTAAGGTTATGTTATATCAGCATGTTTTAAGTATAAGTAACAACGAAAAATAAAATTCCAAAAGATTATTCACTTCTGTTTTCTTAAAATTCTTAAAAAATAATAATGATAGCATTGAATTGGTAATTACAAAAAAAACTAAAGCATTTTTTTTGTAAAATAAAAAATAAGCTAATTAATTGCCCAATTCTATTTTTACTATCGAAAGTCATTTTATGCAGTTTTTAATTTGTTTAATTATTTCTCGGAATAAAATCGAGATCAGCTAGGAAACTCATTTTTATTTAAATTTATCAGAAGCGCCGTATTAGTAAACATGATAATGTTTTATCACAAGTTAAGTAGGAAAAGGATATTAAATAATTATTTTAAGACATTAGCGCTTTTAATATGATACACAATATAAAAAAAAAATTATTTGAAAGTTGATCAATAAATTTAAGTTGAGATTTATTATTTTAAGTTGCTTGGAATTTTCATTGTTGTGCATAAAAAATAATATGCAAATTACATACAGCTTTTTATATAAGTAAATCTTAAATTTTTTATTACTAGATTTCATCATAATGCATTTTATAATTTATTCGTTGTCATTCATATATTTAAAAATTGCTAATCATTATAATTTCCAATAATTTTCTTATTTATAAACATTTTTTAAATTAGAATTATTTAAAGTGTGATTATGTAAATGAAGTTTATTTTAGGTTTTGAACTTTGATTGCTTATTAAAATATTTGTTTAAAATTTAGGTTGCGATAGTAACAATATTAAAATAATAAAATTTTCTCGTTGTTAGAGTTCATACAACTTTTAGAATTGTTTTTAAACTCTACAATTATCTTTCTCCATGTCCATGCAAAACAACTCGGAAGGTAAAAACCTGCTTTAAGATAACGATTGTGATCAAAACAACATAAATAATTTTCTAATTAGAGCAATTCATTAAATCCATTTTCCCCCTTTTTCCAATCTTATAATAGAACTGTAAACAAGCTTGTTTGTTTAATTTTTTCAAGAGACAGAGAGGTAAACTTGTTTTTTCGATTTATTACATTCTACAGTCACTAGATAACATCTATGTCATTATATAATAATCATACTAATAAAAAATATCAAGATTGATTTTAATTTATCGGACACTTCACCTTCAATATTTATATATTTTTTATTTAAGGTTAGGTTTTGCCACCACCGTTTTCCTTCTTATATTATTGAAGGTTAATTTAGAAATAATTTTGTTTTAGAAGTTTTTTCAAAATGATTTAAAAAAGGAGTAGACTTCTAAAATATTTTAAGTAAACAAAGTCGTAAAATATCCACGTGCATGCATTACTACCTCTATGTATTTCTCTTCCTCCCATTATAAATAGTGGTAAAGGTGTATTACATATTGTGCACACTCATAAAATAGTAATGTATGTTTGAATACAATCACAATATTCTACCTTATGTGTACAGGAAAGTTGATAAACATGTTTTGCATTGGAATAATCACATTAAGTAGTTTGTAGTATGGCATATTTCAAAAGTCTTTTCAAATGGGAAATCGTATTTATATTCATAAATTATGAAAATTTCACAAGGTCTATACATAATTATACTTTAACTCCTGAATGCTAACTGGAAATTATAATATTTTGCTCCCATTTCTACTAATTTTTTCAAGAAATTTCACACGTGGCTGGCATTTAAATTTATTCATCTTTTTAAAATTATATGCTATTATGAAATAGCATAAATTCTACTTCAAACGGTTTTATTTTCATAAAATAATTTGTTACGTATTAACCACCAACATCTTAATTAGTCAGATTGTAAATTTATGGTTTCTCAAAATTTTCTAATAAGAATAAAATTTTCATTACAGACGCACACCTTATTCGTGGATGCCTTCCTACAAAACAACAGACTGGACCATGTAACCCAGGTTATGGGGTATCACCCTGCTTACTTGGACCACTTCCTGAAAACTCAACATTTTATCCTCCGTGGGGATGGCCCGCTTCCTTTTGATTATAGGCACTATATTGCTATTATGGTATGTCAGTCAATTAATAATAAAATGAAACTTAACTTACCCTTATTTTGTTTCAGGCGTCAGGACGTCACCAATGTAATTATCTGATCACGCTTCAGAAGCAAGAATTTTTGCTTCAAGGTGGCGATCATACTTGGCTTAAAGGCCTTGATTATATTCCGCAGAAACTGCGGAGTTTGTATGATATCAATAAAATATTGGCTCATCAGCCGTGGCTTTTGAATAAATCTCATATTGAGGTAAATATAGCATTTTGAAATATATGGAGTTTTTTTAATTAACGTATTTGTGATTTCAGAAATTAACTAAAGGCAAAGATAGTTGGTCATTAGCAGAGGTAGTGCACGCTATAGTCATATTGACTCATTTTCACTCCCTCTGTTCATTTGTTTTTTCTTGTGGGGTAAACCAAGAAGTAGATCAACTTGGCGCCCATATGTATCCCACGTCCAATAATGCAGAAGCCACTGCACTTCTGGAACCTAATAATCCAAACATTTCTAAAACTGAACCCAAAGATATACCTGCTGTTGCTAATAGAAAAGGTACGGTTTGATAAATTAATTAAATGAGGTTATGTTGGTACTTCTATGATGATAAAATTAATAAAATGAATATATCATATAATGAGTACATAGGACGTAATTCTGATTAGTATCTACGAATTATTTTAATTTATGTAATTTAATGCCTGTTATTTTATAAGATTAATTCTTTCAGACTGGAAAAATGCATCAAACACAAGCCCACCTTCACCGACTGAACCTGAAGTAGGCATAACAACATTAATGCAACGCATGAAGACACTCTCAGAACGAAATGAAGAATGTTCACCTGTAGAATTAACGAAACGTTTTGAAAACGTAGAGACACAATCTGCAGAATTAAACGCTGTTGGTGCGGAACCGCAAGATGTTTCTGCCGATATATACGTGTTTGTCGAAGACCCGACATTTATATATCAAGATTTTGCTAAGAGGCATGATCATGATGATATTATGACCTTTAGAGTACAAGATTATTCTTGGGATGATCATGGATACTCATTGGTCAATAGGTATGAAAATAAGATTGTTTTTGATTTTTAAATTTTAATCTCTTGTGTTTCTAGATTATATAATGATGTTGGTAATCTTCTCGACGATAAATTTAAGACTGCATATAATTTAACATATTACACAATGGGTGGACGTACAGATGTGGATACTTCGCGTTTCCGTAGAGCCATTTGGAATTATATACAGTGCCTGCTTGGTATACGTCATGATGATTATAATTATGGTGAAATTAATCAACTTTTAGAACGTTCTTTAAAGACATTCATCAAAAGTGCTTGCTGTTATCCAGAACGTGTTACCAAGAAAGATTATGATAAAGTACTCAGAGAATTCAAGCACAGTGAGAAGGTAAGAATACTCGACTGTTGAAAATTGAATCGAACTGAATCTCGTTTTTCTTTTACAGGTGCATGTGAATTTAATGGTATTAGAAGCTCGTATGCAAGCAGAACTTCTGTATGCTTTGCGGACTGTGAATCGTTACATGACAAATTAAATCGAACAGAAAGAATTCAAGATTACATCTATATCTAATATTAAAGAATTATCCTTACACTCACACTTGTCATACTGCAAGGATTTTTGGAGTATGAATTTATATCATATTACTACTGTGCACAGAAAAATATATTAATATATTAATAATTAAAGAAGAAAAAGAGATATTTTTTGTTGTTTGTTTTAAATTTTATGTCACATCTTCGTGGGAAAATGCTATTATAAATATTGTACGATTAATTTTTATTATTGTTTTCCTCTTTGTTATGTTTCTTTTTGTACTGATTTATTAACGAATCATGATTTTTCTATATTCTGATTGATATTGATACTGAAATTGTTTTTCTTCATTTAATGTTATTGTATATCTTTATAAATCTAAGATTTATTTCTTGTGGTAGGAGAAGGTGTTGTGCACTATAATACATATTATGTGACATATTGACCACTATTGTAAATACTATTGTATAACAAAAAAAAAAAAAAAAACACTTATATTATAATTGTATAAATATATTTTGGCTATGTGTCATTGTCATTATAAAAAACATTTTGAAGATTGTGCATCACCGCTCTCTTCATCAGCCTTTGATCTTGGTGGGTGAAACATAGAAAAACAAGTGAAAAACAAACTGTGTGCTACTCCATTAATTAATCATTTTTTATTATTCAGCTTATTTTTTATTGTGTATAAAAAGGAAATATTTTAAGGCGCGTTTTATAATAATAATTATAATGATCTGGTCATGATAAGATTCTTTTTTGTTTTTTCTTCTTGTGAAATATGTGGAGGCTTTATATATTCTCATTTGTAATTTTTAATATGTTTACGAAGATGTAATTTATTATTTTTGATTGTTATATGTGTAGAGTTCATTTTTAGTTATTTTCTTTTTGTAAAAAGTAATACTGATGTATAAAAAAAGAAAAAAAATGAACTTTACTCTCTTTAACATATCTCTGTTGTTGCAAAAAGTCCAAGAGTGTTAGTAATATCAGAGATAAAAAGAAAAATCAATAAAAATCATTTATTCTGCAACACCCCATATATAATAATATTATTCATAATTATCCATGGACTGAGTATAATAAATAAAGTGAAAACATACAACTTTTAAATTTAAAGTGATGATAATAATATTAATCTTAGACCACATCTTTAGTTTCTTTTTTTTGTTTTTGCTTTCATTTTAATTTGTTTTATTGAAAGCTGAAATTAAAATTGAAAAAACAAAAAATCCTTAAAACTGCATTATATTACGCCCAAATTTATAAATATATCTTGATCTCAGTATTAATTTAATATATACAGTTAAAAATCATTAAAAACTGTTAGTGTATTCGTCACTGCCATATGGAGTTTATATTCTTGTGAATTTAACATTCAGATTGTTTCTTTGTTTATTGGTAATATCGTTAATTGTAAAGTCTGTATGTTAAAATAACAAAATATAAACACTGACTTTGGGATAGATTATAATGTTGTAAATGGTGAATTTGTATTTTCAAAATTTATCAAAACCTGCTTATTTCTTAGAGAGAGAAATAAATAAAAATTAAAAAAAAAAAGTGTAGAATATTAATATAATGCTGTGATGTTACAATTTCTGTATTTATTTGAAACAATTTTCGTTTTCTTCTATTATTTTTTTTGTATAATCAAAACCTAATTTTATTCGGCCTATTTTGTATTTTATATATTTAGCTTGTTTTTTTGTTATTGTGAGCATGCAGACGTGAAGTTATTTATTATTCATTCCAGCTTTTATTTCAAATATTTTTTTGTTTTTTAGTTTTTAATTATATAAAATATGAAATCTGAAAGGTGAAAGAACGAGTTTTTAATAAAAATAAATGAGATGACAATAAGTAACCTCGCGTCTCTTTATGGTTTAGTTGCACACTTCTGCAAGTTTGTGTGTTAGTTGCAGTTAAAATACCATACTAATATTGTCACGTTTTGAATAAGATGCAGAAGTACAAATACATTATAATATTATATAAACGCATGATTGTTTTGTTGGATTTCATAACTTCATAAACAGTTTCGTTTTAATTTTATTATAATACATGTGTGTACCACCATCATAATTCATGATCTTACCATTTTATCGTGTTTTTTGTCCATATATAGAAGAAGAATTTGGATGATAAGAGAATATTTTTACAGTAATTGTTAAGTAAATAAAATAGAAAATGAAAGGTATAAATAGTAAGAATATGATAATATTTGGTTTGTTTTAAATGAACATAGATCTATAAACGATACGAGATGCTTGTTGATAAGATTTTTTTTCCGTATGGATCTGTGTTTATTTTAGTTATGAAATCCCTGGCGAAGTCATATTATGTTGTGGGGTATTCTCCAATTTGTGATATTTATCTAAATGTGATTACTGTGTAATTAGATTTTAGATTGTTTCAACTGAATACCTACAATAAGTTTTGTTGATGTTTAACCATAGACCTTTAGTGAGATGTTTTAATTTAATTGATTAATCCTCTTCAAATAAAGTAGTTTGATGCTATATATTATCGTTTTTATTATCAAATTCTTCAAAATAACCTGGAAATTGAACCAATATTGAGTGACATGGAAGGTAAGTAGTATTACTTACATTATTTATTTAGTATTTAAAAAAATAGTTAAGCTAGAAAAAGTCTAAAGGAATCACTAAAATCGACATTGAAAACAATAATATTGATAATAACCGTCGGACTAGTAGGGCTGTCTTGCAAGGTTTGACAATTTCTGTTAGATCATCAAAAACCTAGACAATTTTCTGTTAATTAGCTCATGCGACATTCACAATTTTTTGTCAAATTATCTGTCTGGTCATCTAACTTACTGAAAATTTTCAGTAATACCATCAAAGGCTGAATCATTCAATGTTAATGCACCTGAGTGTTGTCACACTTGACACTACTATAGTCAATCTGTTTTATTATAGAATTCAGAGTTTTCAATAAAAGTTCGACCAAAATAGTCTTTTTGGTTAAGCTTTCTTTATATATACTTCGTAGTCAGATCGATACTTCTTATGGCAGCAAAGAAAAAATGCATCGATTTCAACAAACCCAGTTGATTGTGATATAAAGTACCGACACCAAACAAAAGATGATGGCAAATTTTCTAAAATTGAAGTTTTAATAACCTCACACTTATAAACTGACGTTTCAACTTGTCAAATTTAACCTAAAACAACAGCACCTCTAGCAGAGAGAAAATCGTTATTGAGCTCAGTGTGCGATCTTTTGTTTGGTGACAGTACTTTATATCATAATCAACTGGCCTTGGATTTCAAGCCTATATTGTTGTCAGTTACAGCTGTTAAAGTGGAAGAAGGTGAGTATATGATCATGGCGAAAACCAAATAATATAATGTATAGCTCATTTATTTATTATAGAATTTAGAGTAGGCTTTGATTTTACTACATTTTTACAGTGTACAACAAGCATACACTAAGATCAGGTTTATAACCTAAAACCAAAAATCACTAAGTGCATATTGCGTGCGTTTGTCAACGCGCTCGGAGATTAGAGGAGACAGATAAAGATATCGATCACATGACCGGTTTCACATTAAACAATGGCAAACGCATTTGGAAAAGTTTGCGATCAGCTGATCATAGTACAGTTAAACCAAGCAGTAAACAAACCAGTGCAGAGCTTGTTTTTAAATATAAGGGGTAGCTTTACACAAAAAAAATACACCAAATGTAAAAGCAAGTTATAGCAACGCAGAGAAATCATCTAGGTTAGAAATAAAACTAATCCCTTCGCTGATGAACAGCTGATTATTGACAACTACAAAAATGACAGACTTTTAACCTCCAAATATTTATTTAGTAACTTTTAGTGAAACTTCGAAGTACACTGTTACAAAAATATCATGCCAAGGCCTACTCTAAATTCTATAATATAGAAACCTACTATAGTTTGGGAAAAGATATTACAGGTTACATAGCTTACTAATAGTCATCATTGCAATTGTGCTTTGCAAGGGTGGATTATAATTAAAATATAATTTTAGAAAAATTGATGCAGTTTGAAATTTACAGGATTTAAGGGCCAGTTTATAGAAGCTGAATTAAAAGTTAATTGACAATTAAATTTAATTCGGTGTTGTTGTTACAATACAGTCAAATTCTGGCCAATCAGATTATCAGAATTGACATTTAATTAGAATTAAATACTTAATTCACCTGACCCTTAAGGCCAGTTTATAGCAGCTGAATTAAAAGTTAACTGAGAATTAAATCTAATTTGGTGTTGTCTCACTAGGATACAGTCAAATTCTGGCCAACCTGATTATCAGAATTGACATTTAATTAGAATTAAATTATAATCTCAAATATACTTAATTCACCTTCTATAAACTGACTCTTATTCTTTAATATAATTTTTCAGAATTCCACCGTTATTATTAAATACTTAAATATTCATAAAATATCATTGTCATTATAAAATCAACTTGTGCATTTATCGAGTTTTTATTCATTAAAAAAATTTTTGAACTTTTGAAGCTCATGAAAATTCGAAAAATCCCAAATGCAACATTTTTGTTTGATTTTGTTACTGAGAAATGTTATCCATAATTTAGAAATTAGCATTTCCCCATAATTCGAGTTCTAGATTGCAAATCAAGATTAGAACATTTTTTTAGAACAACCAGTCAAACCTGAAACAACGTGGATTTGTATTTGTTGCATGAAACCACTGCTTATATAATCTGATAAAAGAATTAGGTACATTAGGTCTGAAATGTATTTAATAGAGCAATCAAACGTCAAATTATTAACAAACAATAAAACAAAAGATTCTTCTACTTGATTCTTAATTATTTCCACAATTGAAGAAAAGCAAAGATCCATAGATAATAATGATGTACTGTGAAAGATATGTAGGTCTTTCTATTAGCAGCCATTTCTGATAGAGAAGATTAGGGTTAGACCAATGTAAACAATGTTATTTTCATTATTTTACAATTTGGAAATCAAAAATCTATGATCAAACTTGAAGGAAACGTGTACGATGACCTACCTTTCACAGCATGCTATTATTTATGGATTTTGAACAAAACCATGATCATCACGACCTCTATTGACAACTAAACAGCTAGTGTGAGGTAGATCACACTATTGTCAAGACAGTGAAATATATTGTTAGAAACAATGTTATAAATTAATAAATTTGGTTGATGATTTTCCTCTATAGTACACATAGTAAGTGCGCCATATATTGCCATTCACCATTGCTCGTGTCCAGGAGCAGTAACTCTTCACTGACAATGCTGCTTGCTCCTAAACACACGGATTTTCAAGGCTACAGAAGCTGTTTATTCTATTGACAAACCCATTTCTGTTGATAACTAACACTGACGTTTAATTTTAAATTCTCTGTGACAGACACGTGTTGGCAAACGATCAATCTACTATGAGTATTAGATAAGAAATGCCAATGACTTCACTGTATATAGAGAACCAACGAAAAGAGTACAGTTGAAAAAAGCTTTGTAACAATGTTCACTATGTTAATGGCACCCTATCAAAGGTATCTGCATATCTGTTTAGAAATCTTTTAATTTTAAGGTAAGGGAAGAGTTGGATGGATATGACACACAATACCTGTGAACTTCACCTTTTCATGTAAAACCAGAGATGTGTAATGTTATAAAAAATAACGTTATTAGTCGAAAATGAAACATTATTCTTCGTAACAAAACCAAAAAGATAAAAACAAGAAGAATTAAAAAATTATAATCAACAAATTGAGAAATTTCTTACAAGTTGTAAAATATAACTCCTGTTGAGAAGCTTTACAATGGTATAGCGCAAGGTTGTTGACCAATGCTTGTCGATGCAATACTCTGCAAGAGAGTAATCACTCAGATCCCCACTCTTTGTTCATGGCCTGAGTGTTTAGTAGGTACTGAAAACGGTACTTATAGAAGTAATTTTTCGAGTTGATTCCGGTTTGAATTTCACGCTGCATTTAGGCCCATCCACTTCTGCAGTTTATCCACAATTTACAAAGGAAGATGAGAATTAATAATTCAAAACAACAAAATCTTTAAATTTAAAATTAAAGAAAATGAAAAACTATTTGCAAATCTGCTGAGGCCTGTAGGCATATTTAGGCCAAGTTACCAGGGTTTTTTTTTGAGTCGTGTCAGGTTTATCCCCAGTTGGACCAGGCCAGGATATTTCGGCCCGTGCTCTATATTGTGTAGTAACAAAGAATGCCAACAGTCTGACAATTTATAAAATTGCTGCTGCACATTCCACTTACATAAGGGTTACATAAATGGACTCTTGATAGTAATAAGAAAGAAATTGCATAATCGCTACAGTGTTACCACCAGAAAAATTCATTAATGTTGTGATGATACCAATCAAAGTTCTTAATTTCATGCTGCGTGATGCCTTCTTGCTACTCATATAATCCTGATTGCAATTCTCAACGTCTTGGGACGAAGCAGATTCACTCATTTATCATCAGGATAACAGAAGTTTGAGGAGGTTATGCTTAAAAAATTCTTGCTGTTTCTACACTGAAAGTTTTAATACAAACGCCTTCTCTATGAAGTTTAAAAAATGAAAAACAAACGATTGTTACATAATTTATTTTAAAAAAAAATTTGACAATTGATAAAAATCAAACAATGTGTAAATTAAAATGTGCATTGCTGATCTGTTTTAATTAAAAAATACATGTTAAAATTATTTATTCTATTATTCTATACAGTCTTTCTTGTCTTTGTCATGGATGCTGTTTACATGAATATTAGTTAACTGGTTTCTGGTACAAGCAGATTTTTCTGTCAAAATGTTACTGATATCACATTAATAACAAATAAACAAAGAAGTAAACCCTTATCGAACATGTTTTTTCCAATGTGACATCATAGTTGATCTAGATACAAAAGCTTTTCCACATACCTCACAACTATATGGTCTTTCCCCAGTATGAAGCCTTTTGTGTATAGCCATTGGCGAAAATTGAGTGAAGGTTTGTCCACACTGATCACAACTAAATTAACAAATTGATAATCATTAATTAAATAAACTTTCTATTAAATTTTACCTATATGGTCTTTCCCCTGTGTGAGATCTACGATGACATCTTAATGCATCTCTTCGTGCAAACGCTTTACCACACATTTCACAAACATATGATTTTTCACCTGTATGCATTGTTGAATGTATTCTTAAATCTACCCTTGTCAAGAATCCTTTACCACAAACCTATCAACAAAATAAATGATTATGTAATTTGTAAAATTTATTAAATGTTTACCTCACACATGAAAGGTTTTTCCCCAGTGTGTATTCTTAAATGAGTTTGGAGATAACTTTTGGAAACAAACATTTTATTACATACTTTACAAGAAAATTTTCTATTATCTAAGCCTGTATGTACTTTCTGATGAGCTTTACACAGACCTACAAAAACCACACACTTCTTTGTTCATCACTATCAAACACTATCAAGACTGTTAAGATTCCAATTAAATCTTACCTTTCGTAATAAACCCTCTTCCACATATATCACACATGTACGGCTTCACTCCCAAATGTCTATTAGTATGATCCAGTAAAGATTGTTTCGTCTTAAAATTCCTTCCACACGTAGTACAAGGATATGGTTTTACATCCGAATGAACACGTTGATGCACCATTAAGTAACTTTTACATTGAAATCCTTTTCCACACGTTGGACATGACAAGTCATATTGACCTACAGAGAAAAATACAGGATTTTTGGTACAATCCAAAACTATTACTAAATACCCGTATGTTTGGCTTCATGCTGTGCTAAGCCAATTTTGGAGCGGAAAGCTTTCTCACACGAATT
Source organism: Ignelater luminosus (assembly GCA_011009095.1). NCBI lineage: Eukaryota > Metazoa > Arthropoda > Insecta > Coleoptera > Elateridae > Ignelater > Ignelater luminosus. The sequence goes on along the minus strand of VTPC01002921.1, from coordinate 17,384 downwards.
GCATTTATAAGGTTTTTCACCAGTGTGTTTACGCATGTGTTCAGCAAGTTTATAATTAGTTTTGTATGTTTTACCACATTCCTTACATTCTTTAGGAGTCCATTTTTTACGTTTGAGCCCTGCAGTTACAGCATCTGCTTCAGGATCATCCTCATCTTCTTCATCTTCAACATTATCAACATTATTTATACCTTCTTCACTATCACTATTTATATCTTCCTTCTTCATCGGTACTGTAGCTCGTTTTAATCTTGTTTTTATTACCTTCAATTTATTAAGCTACCTTTAAGTAACTCCCACATAAAAAAGCATCAATTTACCTTTTCTTCCTCACCACTTGATCCATGCATTTCTTTCCTATGCGCATTCAAAGCATCTCGGTTTGTAAACACGGCCAAACAAATCGTGCATTTGTTAAAATGTTGCTCGTAATGTATCTGAAATTCCAATTTCTCATTAAAACTTTTCCCACACATATTACAAGGTAACCATTCCCCATCATTACTGGAATTTGCACTCATACCCATGCTTGTATTGCTATTTTCGCATGGCATCATTGGCTGCTGTATGTATATCTTACTATTATCTTCATTTGTTTCATCAAACTGTCCATCAACAATCAACTGACTTTCATTACTGTTGGTACATTGTTCTGGTTGACCACAATCCACTATTGTGCTTACTGTTACGAAATTATCATCAGACTTTAACAGTTTCTCTTCTATAATATTTTCTGATTTAACTTGTTTTAGTGCCATTTCTAGTTTGGAATGAGATTTTTCTTGCTTTATGGAAAACTTCCTCTGGAAAATAATTTTATAAAATTCTTTTAATATTTGCTGCTAATTTTACAAAGAACTAGAAAATAAAAGTGAGAAATCCCACAAATTGAATGACTACAATTTGTTTTATTAGGTTGGCAAAAAGAAATTAAAATTATGTTGATAGTATTTTGTTTTACTTGTTTTATCGCGTCATAATGACAGTAAACTAAACCTTCAAAACTATTACTGTCACTGTGACAAGATAACTAACATTCTTTTGTTATAATGCATACCTCAGTAATGTTTTCTGGAGCCTGAATATGATTACTAGAAGAAGTTGTATCAGTTACATCATTACAAATCGTATTATTTTCAGTAATATTGACATGTAAACTATGTGGTAATCTGTACTGTTCTGTTAATAACTGATGTTCCTGTTGAATTAAATGTAAATTATCTTCAGCATAACGAACATTATTTGCACCATCAACTAAAATCGTTTCTTGGTTAGAAATATCTTGGCCAGCAAGCTCATGATGGTTTAAATCGATGTTTGCTAAAGAATGCGCGTTAATATCAACATTCTGTTGTGACAAAATAATTTCATGCTCTACAATCATATCACGTTGTTGTAATTGAGACAAATCTATTTCATTTACATTTTGTATTCCATGTTCATTTAATAACTGATGATGATGTTGAATCATGATCATATCTTGCTGATCGATTTCTGACATATTTACAATTTGTTGTTCAGTTGTAGGTAATTTAGCAGCATGTATTTCTTTAAAAAGGCTAATTAATATATTTTCAGTACGTAAAGAACGTTCTCTAAAATCGAAAAATAGCTCCAATTTGTACAGACAGTTTTCACATATCATCTTAGGGAGATCGTCTGATTCATGCACCTATAAAATTCAATTTTAAATGAAATTCAAGACAGAAACATATTTTTATTATTAAAATTCCAACATAACCTTCCAAGAAGTTTCAAAATCTAACCTGAATTGGAAGACATGTCTCAATTTTTTTGTTAATCTGACGAATTGCACCCTCATTTTCGAAAATATTAATGCCTAATACCATGTTTGTTTTTGTTGCACAAAGCCTACATAAATCCCCGTATCTCGTGCTGTCTTCGGCCGCCGCCATTGTGATTGTAATTATATTGTACTAGCAAAACCAAGAACGTTTACTGCTCGTATTATTATACAGATTAAAATTATAAGCGCAACAAGCACAATAAGCTTCAAGGCATTTTATTTTCAATGTACTTCCGTGTATATTTTTCACTTACATATTTAGAAAATTAAATATTTACGGTTTTAAATACTGACTTTTGCAGAATTGCATTTGCTTTCGTACGGTCAACTGCGCATACTCCGTTTTAGGCAAATCGTTTTGATTGAATTATTTGGGGGGTGTAATTATACCAGATTCTGGTAGTTTTCGATGTTTCGTAGGTTCTGTCTTGTTTTCTCTATAGGTACCTAATTCCAGAATAGTATTGCGACCAACCAACGCAATGAGCAACCTACCTACTGCGCAAAAACCACAAAGTAAAACAAAACAGAATTATTTTCCCACATAGCGCATGGACGTTCATCGGACGTACATTTATCATAACTTTGGATATTCAACGGGCGTCCGTTACAGAACATAATTTAGACGTAATTTGTACAACATGGTCATCAGATAGACGTCCATGGACTTTCGGACTAATCTCGAACAACAAATAGATATCCACTGGACGTCCGGTGCTATATTATGGGTTGATACGTCGAACTTCATCGATGCGTCCAGTAGATGAACTTCTCTGTGAATGCAAAGGTGGCGTGTTTTCTCTGATTAGTCCTTCGTTGCTTCCTAGAGCAGATCGGTATTGAGTTCTATTTGTACTGACTCCGCCAGCTTTCTGTTGGTACTAAATTCAATTGGCGTTACCCATCAATGATGAACAGAAGAATGTCTCCAAGCGGGTACAGTTAGTTTTAGATTTAAAAAGTGATAATACAGAAGCACCCAAAAGATAAAAAGAATTACTTTTTGAGTAAAACAAAAACCTCTCCTAAAATTCTTTATTTTCAATGTTATTTAACGCATTACACAATTGGATTATTTAGTTTTTATAATTTATACATTTGTTTAATTATAACGGATTAAGGTATGGATTATAGTTCTTCCTAATGTAAATATCTCTCTTACAGTATCAAAAAGCAAATCAAATCTAAGCAAACTTGTATCTCTATTTTCAGGAGGATAACGTACATGTAACAGTCTATCATCTAATATATCTTGTCTCAAATCAAAAGAACTGGGAATTCTAGGACTTTCTCTGTCGAAATTGCTATTAGTTCTAATTCTCTTTCCAAATGGATTAGAAGGTGTCTTACAAGTATGTTTTTTGCCATTTCTTCCATTCATAACAGAAACTGATGGAGAAAGCAAATCGCTAATATCTTTCCTATTGAAGCTTGTAGTATTCCCAACAGGTCTTCCATATCGATATTCAAAACGACAAAGACGCTGGGGAAGCATATAATCAAAGTTTGTGTCATCACGATAGTTTGTTGCAAGCAATTCAGGAGGCAAATTATTGAACAGTTGTTTTGGTATGGTTTTATTATCGTTAGTGTGAATTTCAGTTTTTGCTTTCTTTCTTTCCAATTTGTCCTTTTCCTTTTTCTCTCTCTTGGTATTTTTGTCTTGAACTTTTAATTTGCCATAAGAATCAACACTTCTGCATACCATACATTCACAATCACCAAAAATATCTTCAGTTGTTGTACTTGAAGATGATTCGATTAAAGAAGGGCTACATCTGCACACAACACAATCACAATTATGAAGATGTTTTTTCAGTTTTGACAGTTTTGTTGTTTCAATTAATTTACGACAGTTAGTTTCTCTAGACATTCTCAAAAGAGACGAGGCCAATGATTGTTGGCAAGTACGTTTGATATTTCGATAATTTCGAGAATGTTTACGAATCCCACTGTCCAGTTTTGTACATTCTGAAAAATATGATCTTTTCCTATTGTGTTTCGAACAACTTTCCAATGATTCATCCTCAAAATTACCTAATTTACTTATGGAAGATTTCTGTTGATTCAAATTCTTTTCCAATTCTTTCATGATCTCAGAAATATTATTGCTTATTGAAGGTAATGTCGTCTGCAAATAAATGGATGATTCCGTACAATTATTTGATTTATCTTTTATAAGTTCAGTGCACGTTTTATTATTACAATCCTTTTTTACACTTGAAACATGTAATGTTTTATTTCCAAAACCACCTTGATCACCTAGATAGTTTATACTCGAAAGATTATAACATTCTATGGAAGTTCCTACAGATGGCCTAATTTCATCTTTGATGTCACCCATATACATGCAAACCTTTTTGGGTGTTTCAGTCTTTTCATCTTTTTTCTTACAAACTCCATCTTGGTTTTCATTATTACACCTTGATTTTGGAACAGCAACTGGAACTGTTTTGTCTTCACCAGAACAAGTAGTAGATTCTGTTGAATATCTAGAAAGTGATGCATTTGAAATATCTTTGTCTTCCACCATTGTTTCTAATTCCTTAATCAAAGATGTATATGTTTTTAAACTATTTCTAGCTTCGGTTGACTTTTTGTTTATTCTATCTTCCCTGCATTCAAAATCAATTGCGCTTGGCATTTTTGATATTACCTTATCTACAACTTGAGTTCTAGCATATTGTTGTGACAATGGCCTTTGGTTTTGCATAATATACGGGTTTGGTTTTTCTAGAAGGAATTTGAATTCAGATTTTTTGGGCACGAAAGCATTTTGGTCTAATTGATTTGGGATTAATGTTGGGTTAATGTCAAAATTTGGACAATTTAATTTCTGAAATGGAAACTTTACTGCTGGTGTTTCAGACTTACAAAAAGATTTTGCAGGTAATTGAATTTCTTGATCTATTTGAGTTTTGTTCGTTTTTCGAGATGAACTATCACTTCGAGCTGATTTTTGAGATGATGGTCTTGATGATGTTTCAACCTTATCAATTGATATTTCACATGATTGAGTTTCTTTTTCCTTTTGGATTTTATCTAAGTTTTGCAATAAAGGCTTGCTGGATGTATTCGATTTTTCGGTTAATACAATTTCTTGTTCTATTTCGATACAGTTTGATTTTTGAGATAATGTGTCAGATTTAAATTGAATTTCTTGTTCTATTTGGATTTCATCTAATTTTCGTAATGGAAGCTTGTTGAGTATCTCAGTCTTACAGTCTGATTTTCCAGGTAGTACAATCTCTTGTTTTAATCTTGGAGATGAAGGCCTTACAGGTGTCCCGGGTTTTTTACATGGTGCGGTTTTTTGTTTCACTCGATTTACATTCTGAAGTGGAGACTTTATTGTTGGTGTTTCCATTGCACAATCTGATTTTCTACATAATGATATTCCACGATTTACTTGAATTTGGTTGAACTTTTGAGACGAAGGTGTTACTGGTCTTCTAATACTATCGTTTAATTGACTTTGACTTGGTTTCTTACATGATGGACTTATTGGTCTTCTACATAATTGGATTTCTTGTTGTGCTTCTCTACATAACTGGGTTTGACTTGCAGCTGATCTTCCAGGTGCTTCAGTTCTGATATTTGATCTCCTAGGTAATAATATTCGACGTTCTACTTGGATTCGATTCACTTTTTGAACTGATTTTATAGGCGTTTTAAGTGGTTTCTGGAAACAAGGACTTATTGGTCTTCTACACATTCGAGCTTGATCTTTTATTTGGTTTGAATTGGATTTCTCAGATAATCTAACTTCTCGTTCCACTTGAATTCGATTTATTGATGTCTCGGTTCTGCTATTGAATGTATCAGATAACGAATTTAAATCGCAAGATAAAGATATCGAATGATCAAGTAATGCAATTTCTTGTTCTGTTTCAATTCTGACCGATTTTCGAGATGCGGCCTTTATTGGTTTTTCATGCGATATGACTTTTTGTTCTAACTGATTTTGATTTGATGACTTTACCAAAGATTTAGTTTTGCTATTTGGTTTTCCAACTGATTGATTTTCTTGGATTCGATTTGATCTTTGAGATAAAGATCTAGCGGATGTCGTAGTTCTTTCGTTTGATTCTTCTCGTTTGAATTGACTCCTATTTGAACTTGCTGATAAGGGCCTAGCTCTTTCATTTGATTTTTCTCGTTTAAATTGACACCTATTTGAACACGCAGATAAGGGTCTTGCTACTATCTCAGTGTTTTCTTTTGGTTTTGAGTTTTCTTGTTTGAGTTGATTTCGATTTGATTTTTGGGATAAAGGTCTTATTGGAGTTTTACTTTTCTTCTGTTCTATTTGATTTTGAGATATTTTTTGACATGAAGACGTTTTGATGTTGCAATCTGATTTTTCAAGTAACAAGGTTTTTTGTTCTACTTGAACCACGTTCAAACTTAGATTTGCAGATCGTACTGGTATTTGGGATCTACAATTTGATTGAAACTTTTGTTTGCATTCACTTCGATTTGCTTTTTGAGATAACGGTCTTACAGATCTTTCTTCTTTTTCGTTGCGTAGTATTGACTTCGAAGATATTGGTCTTGATGCGCGAATCTCGCTTTTACAGTTTTCACCAATTTGACTGCGATTTGATTTTTGCGATGGTGTACCTGTTTGCTTCTCAAATTTATCTGATTTATTGGATTGAAATCGAATTGGTTTTTTAAAATCATTATTACTTTTTGTCTTCCTACATAGATTCTGATTCTCTTCTGGTTTTAATCTATTTGCCTGTTGCGAAGATGGCCTTAAACTGTTAGGTCTCTTTAAATTTTGATGTTCATTTTCTCCCAAAATGGAAATTCGTTTTGTGTTCGTACATCCTTCTCCTATTTGTTTCCTTTCTGTTGCTCGACTTTTGTGTGGAACTGGAGGTGCTCTTTGAGAAGATGTAGGCATGATGTTATATGTTTTCGAATTTTTGATTTTTACTACAGAAATAGTCTCTGCTGCAGGTACTGTTCACTATACTTTGCAGAATACAGTTCCTGCAGCAGATGTAACTTGTGACAATTATTAGTTTTGTATGACTTTTGATGTTAACAACTTAAATTTACATCAAATGAAATTGCCTAAAAAACCATTAATGACGTTTATTTTGACATGCGCAGTTCGTTTGTTTATGTTAACCTCACAAATAAAGAAGAATCAATTTAATATCGATTGAATTCAATTAAAGTAATTGTACTAATAAGAAGCGTAAATTATATTAATCTTAATTTTTCTGTTTAATTCATTATTGTTCCTACAATGGCAATGTCGGATATAGAAGATGACGATGATGATCTCCAAGCACTTTTCAAAAAAAGTAATCCAGTATATGATATGAGCAATCTAAAGGAAGAAGAAACATTCAGGAAAGTTCTCATGACTGCCGATGTATCACATCGATTTGGTACACCAAAACCTGCAACTGCTATGCGTATCGGAACACCTAGAACTGCTATGCGATTAGGAACTCCATCAGGAGTAAATAATTAAATAGAATAATTCCTTTAGGTTTTTACTAAATTGTTGGTTTAGTTTCATAGGTTAGGAACGGGAATGGTGCCCTTAACAGGTTACAGACCTATAACAGGTTTCCGTCCGATGACTGGATCAGATGGTGTAAACAGACCAATGACAGCAGTTCGAGGTGCTGGTTATTCTTCACAAAATAAAGTATTTGATCCTTTAAATCAAGGAGCATTATCTGCTACACCACCATTGGAATTACCCAAAGATGAATCGTAAGTTCAATTAAAGAGCACAAAAGTTTTATTTATGCAAACACATTTACATTTGAGGTTCTTTGGGTTTAAATGTTAAATTAAAAGTGACAGTGACAGCAGTACTTTTGCAGGTTAATGTTTTGTAATTCATTTGTTTTTTTAATGAATAATCTGATTGGTTATTCTTGTGTTTGGTAAGGCATCTCTGATGACTATTTTTGCTCAGGATTGTCTCTTGTTCTTTTTTATAAGAAAATAAGTACATAATATTATAAAATTACACGACAAAATCTTTTCTTTGGGATGCCTAGGCAAATATATCAATTATTTCATTAGTGTTGATATTTACATTTCTATGTATGCTCATTGGTGCCAATCCTGTTAAATCGCATTTCCTCTGTGGAATTTCTTAAGTATGTTTTAAGATGTTTCAGGCGTGGACGTAGTTACAGGAGAATAACATTCAGAAATAATTGTTTACTTCAAGCTAATTCAATCCTATGGTCTGAGAATCGACAGTTGTAATAATAGGGTTAGATTCCGTATAAAATTCAGTTTTTGAGATTAAACGCCATTTACAGCTAGACAATGGCCTAACCTACTGTACAAACTTTGCATCGTGTTTTATTTAGATATCTTATCCTTCACAAAGAGTACACTTTAGATTTTAAAATTGGGGGCTAAATCATGCGACCTCGATCGTCACTGAATTTGGTCACATATGGTACAGTTAAGACTTTATATTTTATTTCATTGCTTGTGTTTTAATTAAATATAAACTCACATCATTGACATCAAGATTATTGATTTAATTTAAAATTAAAATATTAGTGGGGATTTCCTCATTTATGGTCACACCACTTTCATCTGGTTCAATCGACTCTATATTTGAGTTCAAAGAATTTTCACTAGAGTCTACTTTCACTCTTTTCGTAAAGAAGTTAGATATTGGCAACTGTTGCTGTGCTATTTCTTGTTGGTTTGATTAATCTTACAAGAATCAAAAGTTCAAGCCAGCTTAAGCTGTCATAACTAAAATCGAATGACCGCAAAACTTAAAAGGCAACAAAATTAAGTAAACTGCGAACTTAGGTTTCAACATCTGCATTTAAGGATTTAAATAACAAATAATAATAATAAGTAAGCGAATGGAACTGCCATTTCGTAACATTATAGTATCATAAGAAATGTAAGTTATATAAACTGCAGATTTCAGGGGGTGGGAATTTGAACCTCCAAACCTCCCCCTGTCCACGGCCTTGATTGTAAGTCTAGAATAATAAAATCAGTTTTAGTATTATATCAACTTTAATTAAGATAATAATTATTATCACTGTATTTTTAAATCACATGAAATACAGATTAATAAATGAGAGATAATATCAAGATTTTTTTATTAATTTAATTGTTCTTAATGAAAAATGTTTACAGTTTTGCATTAATTTGTGGTTTTTGCAGATAAAATGATGTAAATTCCTGCAAATTATGTTGATCGAGAATGTTGTTTTCGTCAATCAGCTTATAACTGATACTGTAATCACATAAATAATCTTGTTTTGCTTTAAATGAATTGTGGGGTTTATAACCCTAGAAGAACTCGTACTAGTTCACTGTTCAGTTCAATTCAAATTCAGTTTAGCTCAGAAATGAAACTCATTTTGAATCAATTTATATTCACTTCAATTTGTAAACGGATAATGGCTTTCTTTATAACAACAATATGTATACTTACCGATAATTGCTATTAACTGCTTGTTTAGATTTAACGCCTATAAATTGTTTCAATTTTTTAAAGAATATGGCACGATGAACAGAACATGACTTTTGTAACATAAATCTTCTTTAACTGTGATCCCTTGATACTCTTATAGGTTAGGTATCTATCGCATCTTCAAATTAAAAATTATAATTTAAGCTATTCCCACTGTTTTTACTGTATAACTAACCATTTTCTATTATACAGTCACAATTTTCGGTTTGCATAAAGACTAAATCTCTAAATCAGTGTTGAACATAACCTTTATCTCAGTTTCAAGTTATTTTAGGTTATGCTCCTGCCATAAATACAATATTTTGTTTACTATCCTTAATGTAATTTCCATTTTTAGGCCCCAGTGTAAAAGAGGCTTTGCTGGGAGAGTACCTAGAAAAATTTTTATCAATTGAGATACCTGTACGACTGTACAATTAAGTGTGCAAGAAATCGTTTCTGCAGAATGGTTTTGCATATTATTCTCAAACACAAAAAAGCCACAAATCAAGAGCAAGAAGAATGAATTTGGTTTCAAACCAAAATCTTAGTTATCAATACAGAAACTCACCATACGAATTTCTCAGACCTCTTGTGAGAAAATTTCTAGAATAACTTTTAATGTTGAAAAACCTTTTGCTAGGCACCATGAGGATTATTTTTTGTGTAAAAATTGCTTTGTATAATTTAAACCACATTGCTGTTGCTGAGAATGTTGATTAATTGCAGCCTTTCTAAGGCTGGCTTTAAAGTGTTGCAAACTTGACAGTGTGATTTGAAGTTCAGACTACATAACCTTAAATTGTAAAGATTGTATCATTTATCTGCAGTCAAGAGTGTGTTTCTTAATTATGCAACTAGCTCAAGTTCAAACAGTTCTTTTAAATTAATTAAAGGTTGAATTAAATACTCGAGTTTTATTATTTAAAAATAATTTGTGTGTATATAAACATAACCTTCGTGTAGCTATTAACATAAACAATATTTCAGGCGCATTTTGCTGAATCGATTCTAGTAATACTGGAATTAATACTTTCAATAAAACAAATTTGACATAAAAACCTTTATTTATCTGCCACAGCTGATTCTAAAACTAAATTTGATTTTAACAGAATTCTTGACTATTTCTAGGTTATGTTATATTTTTTTACCATGCTTACTTCTCATCAGCACAGAATCATTAATTTCCTAAGAATTAGTAAAGTTGACAAGAAAGCAGCTATTCCTGTGATGATATTATTACTGAATCATTTTGTCTCTGTCTTGAAATCTTGATTTGCAAGTGTGCTTGCCATTCTTGATTAGAACTGCACCATGAGTAAAAAAGTATTTATTTACTATTGAAAATAAGATTTGAGTGCAACTTTTGCAGTATTTGTTGAAGTACTGTTGTCTACTCCCTCAAATAATTAAAAAACATAGCTGTCCGAGACCAAAAGTTTTGCTGTAAAAGATAGTGAATGACATATAGGGTGTTAAGAAAATATGAGCCACCCTGTATGTGTGTGTTCAAGAAGATGCATCTCTTGCATATCTAAAACTACATCTGATGACTGTCTTTATGTATCTTGTTGAAGTAACCTAAAAGGAAATATATGTTACAGACCAGAAGAGAAGATTCGTGTTCAAGAACGTAAAATCATGCAACTTGTAGAAGAATCATGCCTGGCAAGTAATGACGGACATTATCGACAGGCCTTAGATAAAGCCAAAGAAGCCTCAAATAAAGAAAGGAGTCTCATCCGTATGCAAGAACAAGCAGGACTTGGTGATAATCACAATATGGATCTAACTTATACAGTACGATTATAGTTTATCTTTATAGCGATCTTATTTGAATACAAAAATTGTAGGTTTTATTCACTTTAGCAAATCAGTATGCAGCTAATGAATTATACACAGAAGCACTTAATACATATCAGTTAATCACAAAAAATCGTATGTTTTCAAACGCCCATCGATTAAAGATTAACATGGGTAATATCTATTATAAGCAAGGGCAGTATCATCAGGCAATTAAAATGTATCGAATGGCTTTGGACCAAGTACCATCAAGTCAAAAAAATCTCAGGTCTACTTTACCATACTCTTTATTTTATTCAAATCAAATAATTTTGTAATTCTATAGAATAAAGATCATGCACAATATTGGTATGGTATTTGTACGTATGGGACAGTGGGAAGAAGCTGTAGCTAGTTTAGAATACATTATGAATGAGCAAGCAAGTCATCGTGCTGGATTACATCTGGTTTTATGTTGTATCGCCTTAGAAGATCGAGAGCGTATGAGAAATGCATTTTCACTTTTACTTTCTGTACCACTCGATCTAGAAGATGATGAAAAATATAGTCTAGAACAAGTTAGTGTTACATAATAACAATTATAATAATGCTAATCATTATTATGTATGTAGGAAGAGCAAGATGATAAACTAATAGCAACTGCAATTCGTAATGATGATCTTCACATTTACGAGAAAAAGAAAAGAGGCGATGCTGAATTTTGTATTCTAATGGCAGCTAAACTAATAGCTCCTTTGATAGAAAACACTTTTAGTGAAGGTAAAAGGAATTTAAAACTTTAAATTTAAAATGCTTGAAAAATCTAAAAACTTTTTACGAAATTTTAAGGTTATGATTGGTGTGTTTCATCAGTGAAAAGTTCAGAATATGCTCGGTTAGCTGGAGATTTGGAAATCAATAAAGCAGTGATGTTTTTAAAACAAAGACAAATTACTGAAGCAATTGATACATTGAAAGCATTCAGTAATGAATCGAATATTATTGGAAGTGCCGCTATCAATTTGAGTTTTATATATTTTCAAGTAAGGCTCCACGTTAGGCGCCAATTTATATGTCTGAAAACTATTTTATTTTTCAGCAAAAGGATTATGAAAATGCTGAAAAATACGGGCAAATAATAAAAAATATAGACAGTTATAATGCTGCTGGATTTGTAAATTTGGGAGCATGTGCTTTAATCAAAAATCAACTAGAGCAAGCTAAAAACTATTTCATGAATGCTTTAGACTTAGACCCATCGTGCTTTGAAGCATTGTACAACTTGGGTGAGTTATCTTATTTTTACTACAACATGGCTATGATGTATCTAAACATTGTATTTTGCAGGCTTGGTATTGAAACAGCAAGGAAATTATGAAGAATCTTTAGAATGCTTCCATAAATTCTCTGGTTCTCTTTCTTTAATACCAGAAGTAATTTATCAGATTGGAAGTATTTTTGAACGAACTGGTGATGGTGAAGCTGCTTCAGAAGCATATCAACAGTTACTTGGGTTGGTGCCTGCAGATTCAACAGTTTTACAAAAATTAGGTGAATTGTATGATGGTGAAGGAGATAAACAGCAAGCGCATCATTATCATGTAGAAGTAAGTATTGATTTTAAATGAATTTGTGAGCATCACCTGAAAGTGTTCACATATACCCAATTTGTATGGATGTATGGTTTTTAGTCGTTCCGTTACAATCCAGCAAATTTGTCAGTAATTGATTGGTTGGGTTCTTATTACATAGAAATGCAAGTAGTTGAAAGAGCTTTAGTATATTTTGAGAAAGCAACATTAATGCAGCCCAACGAACCCAAATGGCATATGATGGTAGCTGGATGTCACCGACGAACTGGAAATCTCCATAAAGCTCTCACTCTATATCAAGATATACATAAGAAATTTCCTGAGAATACAGAATGTTTAAGGTTTTTAATACGTTTGTGTAGTGATCTTGGTATGCGTGAGGCACAAGACTATTCAATGGAATTGAAGAAGCTTGAGAAATCAAAAGAAGTTCGTGATCGAGTTGGAAGTAGTCGTCCAGGTAATACAATGTAATTCAGTATTACTGAACATGCTCATAGTTGTAAGGTTTTTTTAGGTTCTAGGTTAACAAGTAGCGGTTTGTCTTCGCGAGCCGGATCAGGATTTAGCCCTGTACCTGAACATGTTCGAATTGGTACACCAATTGATTCTGGAAATCGTAGTGGTAGTTTACGATCTTTACGCTTGCATCATTTACATAATAGCGCTGGTAGCACTGATTCAGGTTTTGCACAACCTATAGTTGGTATGAACTTGAAATTGTTTATCTATACTTGTTATACTGATATATATTTATTGTAGATGCAAGTTATTCTGATCCATTGGGACCATTGCCTGCACGACCAAGGACAGGTGCAGGAAAACCAGTAGATTTTGAAGATTTTGGTGATGAACAGTTGGGTGATGATTTACTACCACAATAAATAAGGAGAAGAAAATTTGATTGTTTTTGCACTGGCACATTACTATTCTTGTAATTGCACTTGACATTTCTCTTTATAACACAAATCTGTGATGATTCTAGTCCTTTTTAAGTAGTTTAAAATCAAATGTTTATATATTTTTTAGTGCAATCAATAAAAGTATTAACTGTAATTCTTTGTTAACCCTTCTGATGTATTTTTACCCAAAACAAAAGAAAAACTTTGTTCGTTAAGGTAGACTTTCGATGCTCACTATTCGGAGTAAATTCTCTAAAACACCCCCTTTGCTGTTCTTTTCTATCTTTGCTCGTTTATGAGATATTTCACTTAAAAAAAAATAAGATAATTTCGTTTTTAGCAAATATCTAGTAAGCCATGAACTTTTTTGAAAAAACAAAAGCATAAGTAAACTCATCTCCAAAATAGCCAAATCTTTTCTAATTCAACCGACTTTGTATCTCTTACAATTTCTGAGATCCCAATAGTGAGCATTGAAATGTGGACACACCTGTATGTCATGCAGAGATGGGTCAAGTATTTAATGACTGATTACAATTACTTTTTGTAAAAATAATTAAATTACAATGTAACAAAATTACTTTGCAAGCAAAATATTTAAATTACAAATTATTTGGTAAAAGTAATTGAATTGCTATCTAATTACATATAGTTGACATTAATCTAAATTGGCAGGTGGGGGGAAATCACATAATTGTATGTATGAACTTATCTTCAGTATTACAGCAGAAGTTCTAAACATTTTTCAGCATGTCAATGTCAAATAAAATTGCGCAAGACTCAAAGCTCTGATAGATAAACTACAACTTTTCAAATGCTAAACAAGCAAGACAACCAGTTTCAGATGGCTTTAAAACCAGGCCCATAGCTGAGGGTTGTAGCGCCTGTGTGATGAAACATATTTTGGCATTCCCCGTCCCCTCAATGTACTTGCTTCTTTTTGCAAGATATTTAATTGGAGATATTTGCGAAACTTTAGTATACAAGGTGTAGAATTTGAGTTTGCAAAAATTACTGCTTTAATTTTTCCCCGGTTTCGGAAAAATGAAAATAACACAAATAAATAACATGTACACTGTCCCAAAAAAAATAATGGACAGGGCTATAACCAATTCTATCCAACCTATTTACAGTTGTGTAGGCAACCCATTCTACAACATTGCCATTACTTTCACGCCAAGACAGGCAATTAGTTCCGCATCATTGAATCTTTACCTAAGCGGTCCTGGAGATTATATTTTCGGTTTTTAAATAAATTTTAGATATGAAAGCTAAATATTTGTGTGCACCCTTTTCAAGGAAGGAATACAGTTAAAACTTAGTTAATGAATTATTAAATTGGTCCAAAAGGTTGTGTGTATTAGAAAATTTTTAATTAACACTAATCATTAGATTGTCTTGTCAATTAACTTCCAGAAAGTCTTAGTGAAGAAAGCATTAATTTAAAGCTCTAAAAGAAGCATATTATAAAACCCATAGAGAAATATTCTGTTTAATTTTGAGAGAGCGTTTTCCTTCTGCCAGCAATTCATGATTTATTTTCAGCACTTTTTGTCAAAGTATATCAACATTCACTAATAACTTGCAGGAGCTAAAGTTAAATTTAATAACATCTTAAGCTTATAATTTTATTTATTGAAACAAGTTACAAATGTAAACAAATAAAACTTATTAACGAAATACCCGTTCCTCTTCTTGGGTCATTTGCTGTTAAATAATACCACAACATTCTTATTTAATCGTTGAAAAGTGTGTTGTTCATTCCTTGAAAAGGATGCTTACGTGTCTAAAGTTTATTTAAAAATTGAAAATAACAATTTCGGGTGCCATTTAGGTAGAGATTCAATGAAGCGGAGCTAATTGTGACAGGCGCTCTGCAGAGAACCTCCCTTGGCTTGAAAGTAATGGTGATGCTGTAGAATGGGTTGCCTACACAACTGGCACTTAGCTCTGCCCATTCTCTTTTTTGGGGCGCCGTACACTTGTACTAAGTTTTCTTTTGTCTACAAAAATTCAATGTACCCTTTCGCTCTAAAATAATATTCACTGTTAAATTCGTATGATTGATGAACCAATTCTACACCTGTATAATGTAAATACTTACTGTTTTACTATTTACTTTGAAAAAGTAAAAGAACGCTTTAAATTTAAAAATTAAAGAATAAATAATTAGGCATTCCAATAAATAACACGGAATTTACGTGCAAGTTATTTACTAGTAAAATCTTTTACAAAGGTACTTGCCTCACTTTTGCATTAGCAAACTGATCGACTATCTCTTCCACATTTAAATTCTCAAAAAGATCACTTTCAATAGATAAAAGTGCAAGGCTCGACAATCGGTCTTGATGCATTGTACAAAAATGCAATTACAACTAACTACCATCAAAGTGAACCAAAGACTACCTAAAGAGAAATATTTGAAGTTTGCAATTTCTTTTCAATTTGTTAGAATGGCACATTTGTTGTCCAGATGTTTTCTGAAAATTCTTAAAGCTCTAAGTAGAGTTTAAGCCAAAAGTGAGACTCAATATAAACATTTCTGGAGTTATTTATGATGTGCTATATAGTCTGCCCTTAATTCAGTTGGGTTTAATTGTAGGAATGAGTATCGTTGCAAAAAATCTTGTAAAATATTTTTCTATTACCTTGTGTATCATTATAATTTTTTAAATCGGGTATAGCCTGGAAAAATTATGAATGCGATTTCATTAAATTTGCGCCTGAATGTTAGACACGCACTGCCCGCCCGCCAGCTACAGCCCTGTTTAAAACTACACAGTATTAGTCAAAAACAAATGGATTGAAAGCAGAAAAAGGTATATTAGTGAATGTCAATGGTTATTGATAATTTAATAATTTGTAAAAAGTATCAATTTACCTTGTACTTGACACAGATATAAACTTTCTTGAATGGATTTTGGATACAGACAAGGCAACACAGATTAGAAAGATTAAAAAGAAATGATACACACGTGTGATATACCTGTTAGAACTAGTTATTTTGTATTTTTCTAAACATTTTGGTTGTTTCAAATTTTCAATTAATTTGATTACTTTTTAGGTAATTTAATTACTTTTTAAGTAATTTCAGTACTTTTAGGTAATTCAATTACTTAAGTTACATTTATTATAAATTGCTTTAGCATAAAAGTAATTTTTAAATTACTAAATACTTTTTACTCATAGGAATTTAATTAAAATTACTTTTTGTGGAATAGTAATGTACAAAGTAATTAATTACTACCCAGCTCTGATGTCACGTACACATTCTTTGTTTCATTAACCTAAAATGTGAATTTTGACAAGTGTCATCTGACTGTATATGTAGTTATGTCAATCAAATATGTTTTGGTGAACATCAACTCGAACCCGCCCTTAAAAAAAATGTAGATAAGATATAATACAATAGTAAATAATAAAATACAAAAGAATTAATTAAAAAAATTGATATAACAGAAACAGAATATAATGATTCAAATTAGCCTTTTTAAAACACGTGACTCGCGCTACTTGTTGGAGGACATACAACCTATTATTTTAATCGACAAAACTTGCACAAAATTCAGTTTGTTTTCCTCCAGCAGATGAATTTGACAGCACTTAAAAATGGCTAATTTTAAATGTTTTCCATGCACTTATAAGTGTAAAATAAATAAAGTCAACTATACCAGCATCACAACAGTAAAAATTCAGTTTGTGTGCCCTCCAGCAGTTAGAATGAATTTGACAAGTGATACTTCTCAAGAACTCTAGCTCTGTTTGTTTGTGTCAAGCAGCTGCTCCTAGATTATCTAGAACATGAAATAACATCATACTACTACTTC